>JAMPIV010011228.1:0-25000 GCA_024509875.1 Oreohelix idahoensis
GAGTGTATTGGGTTTATTTCCCCCCCCCCCCCCCCCCCCCCCCCCCCCGAAAGAAGAATGAAAGAAAACTAAACAGCAGTGGAAAGCCGAAGATAGAAACAAATTATGATGAAAGATCATAAATAAATAGGAGTGAAATGGAGAGAGATAAATGTAATAACACACAAACATGAGGGGAAAAAATGTAGACGTAACACCTCGTCAACGCTGGGTGTAGGTCACTTTCCCACGGTCTTACCTATACCACAGGTAACGCAAACATGAGTAACCAGCACAAATAGGCAACGCCAGATGGCGTTTGCTACTGCGATTCCAGAACTTGGTATTCCACATAATCGGGATAGACATGGGGTAACAGTTTCCATTGTATTCGGTTGTTTTTTTCTTCCCCTCAAACTACCATAGATTTGTCTTCTTCTTCTGATAGCTGCTTTGCTTCCTAAGAAGCATGGTGCCATTAAAGTCATTGTTTTGTTTCCTTGATGTCTTTTCTTCCTTGTTGCGAGGGATAGCCTTTCAACCTAAACAAAAATCTGTCAGTTATGCCAGAATGCAAATTGCTATTCAAAAATAAGTGAACTCTGTCAACTTTAGTATTAAAAAAATTGGAGGTCCCTTGTGCAAGTTGCGCACGTTAAAAATCTCACAGCAGTTGGAAATCGTAAAGAGTAGGCCATAAGGCCACTGTAGTGGTACAATTTTAAAATTAGAAACCTACCCACCACATAAATGTTTATAGAATGTGTGATTCCTATATACTTCTTCTTCTTCCTCGTTCGCCTTCAGACTTCCACATTTATGACTCTAATAAAGGCAGTAGTCAACCCAAGGCTCCCAACATCTCCAAACAGTTTTTCGTTGACAGAAGTGGGTTGTTGCCATATGCTACTCCGTTCATTACTGTAGGTTGGGCAGTATTGCAGCAGGTGTTCGACTGTCATTGGGCTGGTACCGCAGGTGCAGAGATCTGTTGCACCAATTTTGTATTTGTGGTACAGATGGTATCTCAATCTGTTGTGACCAGTGCGCAGCCGAAAAATGATGACCTGTTCTTTTCTGGATAGTTGATGATATGCATCATTTTTCAAATGTCCCGGGTGCTCTCTTTCCCATTTGGACTTGAATGTAGCCTTTATAGTAGTCTTTGCCGTTGCGTAAGTTGTCTCTATATCATTTTGTTGTAAGGCGCCTCCTTCCTTAGCAAGTCTATCTGCCTCCTCATTTCCTCACCGGTGCTACGGAGTTCGTGCACCATGCTGAGATCCTCCTTGTGAGATCTAAGGGAGGAGATCGGAGCACTGATGGAGTTGTCCGTGTGTATTGAAGATGATCCTTAAAACCAAACCAAACTCTAGTATCGTGTTAATAGTTGCTAAGCCCTGAAAAGGACAACTAATATTAGCTAGTATGGTGAAGCCTTGAAAAGGACTGCTAGTACTCGCAGCGTAGATAAATACTAAGTACTGAAAATGACTGCTAGTACTCGCAGCGTTAATAAATACTAAGCCATGAAAATGACTGCTAGTATCTATCAACTAGCATGATGAATCTCTGATTAGGGCTAATCCTGAAGAGGACTGCTAGCTATCCCGAAGCTGCAACCCATCAACGCCTGCTGACCAACTTACAAAAAGTCTGCGACAAAACTGTTGCAGACGAACACAGATAAAAATGCTACAGGAGCTTTAAAAAAGTAATATATTATGCTAATAAATGGACTGTTGAAAGCATAAACACCGAAATCATGATCTACGATTGATAAGCGACATTCAAAGACGCAGCTACTACAAATTCTGGAATAGATTTTACCTGAAGTTAAATATGAGCTCATTTCTTATACAAAATAGTGTTTGAATCACACTGGACTTAGCGGTCGGCCATCTTGTCGGAAACAGGTTTAGGGTTAAGGTTACGTGTTCATGTGTATTCTGTTTCGTCCATGATTCGCGTTAGGGTTTTAGAGTCAGAAAAAAAAAATCTCTAGCGGTAACTTTAACTCTGCTTACAGCAAGATGGGCGACCATACTGCAAAGCGTAATTGAACCCAAAATCTTTTATGCGTGCGCAGAATCGTCTTACGATTTTACGGATGGATAATGTAAACACACACGTCGCTGAAGTTAAGGTTTTTATCTTTGTCAAAATCTATAATCTTGGTTTTCAACAGGAACGAATATAACTCAATGTTGTTATGCACCGCCACAACAATTATTTTATTTTAAAAAATAACAAAAACCAAAACAGAGTAAGTGAAAGGGCAGGGGTTAATTTGAACAACAGAGAGGGAGGGAGAGAGAGAGAGAGAGAGAGAGAGAGAGAGAGAGAGAGAGAGAGAGAGAGAGAGAACGATATGTATTGAGAAGATGATGTAACTCGCACCAATGGGATCTTCATCTTTTGCATGCGGATTTTTCTTTGGCGTCAAGAAAAACAGACGCTGAAAAATAAAAATTAAATTAATCATGGATCGGTATTGATAGAGATATGTTCTGTAATGTAACATGCTGATTTAAAAAAAAAATACATGGGCAAGAAAAGAAAACTGATGCTGACACATGAAGAAAAAAAAACGGCTTGGCTACGTAAGAGAATAACAATCATGGATGTTGAAGACATACAAGTAAAATAATTTATTACCTTGTTGGAATCTCATGTTCTAAGACTTGTTTCATGGGACCACTGTAAAGCTTCTTTAGCATAATTAGCCTACTCCCCAAGTTATGCTGGCAAGTTTGTTTCTTTTCGTAACTTCCATTCTTAGCCTTACTTGCAGCTTCCTTTTTTTACAGGCTTTTCTTTAACTTGCAAAGTATGTCACCCTGTTGTCACTTTGGGTTTTTAGTGCACTAAACGCTTGTGTTTAAAATATATATTTTTTAAATTTTGTATTAATCCCTGAGTTTCACTAGTTTCGACCGGGTCCGTCTGAAAAAGAAGAGTAACAAAAAATTTGCCCTAGCGATTAGTTCCTAGCTTGGAGGATTAGACTAATGGAGTAATTGGAATATTATGGGGAGGGGGAAATTAAAGCAATTGAGATGCTTTTTTTTTTTGGTTCGGTTTTTGCATTCTTCTGACGAGGCGCGTTCCTTTCAACCTTTTTGGTTATATCAGAGCGCATTTAACCATCCCCCCCCCCCACCCCCCCCCCCCCCCCCAAAAAAAAAAAAAAAAGTCAACTCTGTTGACTGCTAACCCGATCAGCGTTGATAGATACCAAGTCCTGAAAAGGACTAACATTATCTATCTGCTAGCATAAAGCCCTAAAAAGGACTCGCCAGCTACGCCATCGCCCGAGCTAGTTATAGCGAAAATGCTCCTGATAACCCTTCATACTACAAGGAGAAAAGAGAAAGAAAGCAAATATTTGATGTAGAGTGAACCAGCCGAAACTGTCAAAAGTAATATTCACGAATATGTGTACCCTTCTTCTCAGATACCATAAGAGAGAGAGAGAGAGAGAGAGAGAGAGAGAGAGAGAGAGAGAGAGAGAGAGAGAGAGAGAGAGAGTGGCCCGACTCCTTGCGAGGCAGAGGAGAGAGCAGATGCAAGCGTTTCTGACTTTGATGATGAAGCAGAATATGAGGACATGATGAGAGCGTTAGATCAGATAGAACAGATGCCAGAACCTGAAGACAGGAAAAGAGCGTTAGAACCGATACAACAGATGCTGGAAAGAAGGGAGAGAAGAGAGAAAAGAACCCTGCGGCCACCACCACACGTACCCGAATCGTCAGCAGAAAACATGTGTACCACAGAGAAGCCGCACCAAAACCCGATGACAACCCAGAATATAGATAAAGGTCGCAAATCTACATCACCTACAACCCAGAAAGCATCTTCGAAGCCAGCACCACACGATGCCGAGCTGACAGCTGTGGCTACCCCAGGGAAGCTGCTCCAAACTCCGAAAATAAAAACACCACTAAAGCAAGACATCATAGTAGAGACTCAGTGTGTAGTGATCTGACAACTACAGAACGTGATCAGGAGTCAACAAAACAGAACGTGAGACCGTCCTACTCTAACGCAGACGGAAATCAGAGCGTGTCATCTGCGCAAACCAAGCAATGCCGGTTGTCACAATGCACTACAGGAGAGGATTGTTAAGATCATGCAGATGTCTGGAGGTGAGGCCTCACTCAGGGCCCTACCAGATGACAAAGTGATCAGCATCCTAGAGACAATAACTGGCAGGAGAAGCATCTCTAAGGTACGGAGGCACGAAAAGGGAGTCGTGCTGTCGCTCAACAGCACGGATAAGACAACTTCCCTGATGAAAGAACTGGAGGCCGGACCGAAAGAATTCATGCATGCTGCCTCACCAGATAAAAGTAGTGATGGAGACCAGCAAGACAACAAAAAAGTTGGTGCTAAGAGGGGTGGATACAAGATGGTCCGCTAGCGAAGTCCAGGTTTGCCTACAGACTGAAAACACAGGTGCCCAGGTCATACAGGTCGAGAGGTTAAGGACATGGAATGGAAAAGATACCAATCTGGTGGTAGTTACTATTGAAGGAGTGACAAGATCTGAAAGACTGACACTCAAAGAGACATCAAAAAGAACAGAAGCCTATATTCCTCCGGTGATGCAGTGCTCCAACTGCCAGCAGTTTTCACACACAAAGAAAACGTGCAGGAGAGATGCAGTCTGTCGATATTGTGCGGGTGGACACCCATATCGCGACTGTCCCAAGGCGAAGGAGGACCACAACTACAAAGCAATAAACACAAACCGAACCTGTGCAAACTGCCTCGGAAACCACGGGGCAAGGTACCGAGGCTGCCCGATGTTCCAGGAAACAAAGAGCATCTTGAAGGAGGCCGTGTCAAAAAACATCCCCTTCAGAGAGGCAAAATACAAAGTGGCTGCGGATGTTACAGAAAAACAGCGCATGAGTGACAGAAGACAGTTACACCAGCTGAAAGCGGAAGTAAAAGAAATGAAATGGAAACTCCAGGGCGAGAACAAAAGCAGGCAGACTCCCGAAAAACAAACTGACAGTGAAGACGTAATTGATCTACAGAGCGCTAAAGAAATGCTGGAAGACATGAAAAGAGTTCAGCAGCAGATAGAAGCAGATGTCAAGAGGCTGACAGACTGAAACAAGAAAACACAGAAATCCTCAAGAGAATCGAAGCAGAGAGAAGAGCCGTAGAGGAAATTACAACCAACACACAAGAAACTAAATCAAACAACCAATCAGAAGAAGAAATCATCGAGGAAACTCTAGAAAGACTACTCCCAGCAATCATTTGTTGTTGTTCGTCCATCACGGGTGATGAAGACCACTCTGTTCATCCAATTATTTAGGAATATGTTAGGTTAGTCTATGGGTACGAAGGTGACTGATGAGCCCGATGCGGGCCTGGAAAGATCTTGGACAGTGTAGGCAGGGAATGTTTGCTTCATGTGAAGGTTTTATTACACGGTCCTTTCTAGCTTGTCTCCGCTGTTCCGCTGCTGCTCTTCTGGATGATTCGCATGCCGCTGCACCTTTACGAAGAGATGTGCGCCAAGCAGTTCGGTCTTGTGCAGCAGCTTCCCATGTGTCTGGGTTTATGTCAAAGGTTTTCAATGACGTCTTTAACGTGTCTTTGAAGCGCTTCTTTTGGCCACCATGGGAGCGTTTACCCTTCTGCATCTCACCATAAAAGAGTATCTTTGGCAGTCGGTGGTCTGGCATGCGGACTACATGACCTGCCCAGCGAATCTGTGACTGCATCAGAATAGTATCAATACTAGGGATATCAGCTCTGTCAAGAACGGCGGTATCCGGGATCTTGTCTTGCCATTTGATGTTCATTATCTTCCTGAGACAGACTGTATGGAAGTGGTTTAGCTTCTTTATGTGACGCCTGTATACAGTCCATGTTTCACATGCATATAGCAGCACTGGAAGCACCGCAGCTCTGTATACCTTCAGCTTTGTCTGTAGACTAATGCCACTTCGATGCCAAACGTTGGTGTATAATCTGCCAAATGTGCTGCTGGCTTTGGAGATCCTGGTGTTCACCTCATCATCAATGACAATGTTCTGGGATAGTGTGCTACCAAGGTATGTGAATCTGTTCACAACATTCAGTTTCTCACCATTAACCTTGATGATTGGCTCAGTATAAACTGTGCCAGGAGCTGGTTGGTACATGATTTCTGTTTTCTTCGTGTTGATGCTAAGCCCAAAGTTGGCGCAGGCTTCGGAGAATCTATCCACACTATGCTGCAGATCAGCCTCTGAGCCAGCATTGAGGGCACAATCATCAGCAAATAGAAGATCTCTGATGGTGTTTGATTTGACCTTGGTTTTTGCTTGAATCCTCCTAAGGTTAAACAATTTTCCAACAATACGATAACTAATGTCGATTCCTGTGTCCCCGTCTCTAAAAGCATCAGTCAGCATAGCAGAAAACATGATACTGAACAGAGTCGGTGCAAGTACGCACCCTTGTTTAACTCCATTTGAGACGGGGAAAGGCTCTGATAGCTCACCGTTTTCCTGAACTCTAGCCTGCATTCCATCATGCAGTGGCTGCACTATTGTGATAAATTTCTTTGGGCAGCCGTATTTTGCCATGATCTTCCATAGACGCTCTCTACTGACCGTGTCGAACGCCTTTGTCAAGTCGATGAAAGCTGTGTACAGGTCACAGTGCTGTTCTTGGCATTTTTCTTGTAGCTGTCTTGCAGCGAACACCATATCTATGGTTCCACGTTCTTTCCGGAATCCACACTGACTTTCAGGTAAAAGACCTTTGTCAAGATGAGCCGTAAGGCGATTCAAAAGGATTCTGGCGAATACCTTCCCAGCGATTGATAAAAGAGAGATGTCCCGATGATTGTTACAGTCTTGGCGATTACCTTTACGTTTATATAGATGTATAATTGACGCATCTTTGAGATCGTGTGGGATGGTTTCACTCTGCCACATTTGCTGGAAGATCATGTGAAGTTTCTCTATCAGAACTGCACCGCCATCTTTATAAACCTCAACAGGAATTGAATCGGAGCCGGGGGCCTTTCCACTAGACAGTTGACGAATCGCTTTTTTAGTTTCCTCCAGAGATGGTACATCATCTAATGCTTCATTTATAGGAATTTGGGGCAGGCGGATGATGGCTTCGTCGTTAACAGATGATGGCTGGTTCAGAATATTATTAAAATGTTCAGCCCAGCGTTGGAGAATTTTTTCCTTGTCTGTAATTAGTGTTTTTCCATCTGCATTAAGGAGGGGAAATGATCCTGATGATGTTGGACCATAGACCGCTTTGAGTGCAAGGTAAAAAATTTTCAAGTCATGGCTGTCAGCAAAGCCTTGGAGCTCATCTGCTTTATTACTCAGCCATGAATCCCGCATCTGGCGTAGTTTATGTTGGACGATTCTACGCATGTTGTTGAAAGCGTCTTTCTTGGATGTAGATTTTGGATCATTTAAATATGCTTTATGGAGATGGTGTTTCTCAGCCAACATCTGCTTTATATCATTTAAGTTCTCATCAAACCAGTCATTTTGTTTCTTGATGGAAGGACCCAGGACCTCTGTAGCAGTGTTGTAGATCTGCTCACTTAGGGCTACCCAATTTGTTTCCACACTTTGGCCGTCTAGCGAGATAGATTTGAGACGGTCTTCTAAGGTGTCAGTAAATGACTGTTTGATTTTAGTCTTCTTTAGTTTGGTGACATCTAGCCTCTTTTGAGTTTTCTTCCCCTGAGGGCGCCTGGCTGGTTGGATACGAATTTTAAGTTTAGATACAATGAGGCGATGATCAGTCCAACATTCGACACCACACATGGACTTGGTCACCCGGACATCTTGCCTGTCCTTCTTCCTAACAATTACATAGTCAATTAAGTACCAATGCTTTGAGCGAGGGTGCATCCAGGAGGTCCTGTTGCGGGTAGGAAGTCGAAAAATGGTGTTGGTGACAAGGAGGTCATGTTCTGCGCAGGTCTGGAGGAGAAGAAGTCCATTGCTGTTACAGCGACCCACACCGTACCTTCCAATAGTGTCATTCCAGGAGATGTTATCTGAGCATACTCTTGCATTAAAGTCACCAAGAATTATGAGCTTATCTGCTTTAGGAACTGATGCAATGACTGCATGCAGTTCTTCGTAAAACTTATCCTTGATGTCATCCTGGTTTGTCATAGTTGGTGCATACGTGCTAATGATGGTGGCATGTTTCCTTCCATAAAACAGGGGGATCTTGACCGTCATCAGTCGGTCATTTATTCCCTTTGGGGGCCCCGCTAACTTGCCAACAAGTGCTGTTTTGATTGCAAATCCAACCCCTGCTTCTCGTCTTTCTTCAGTTCCTCTTCCGCTCCAAAAGAATGTATAACCTGCACCCTTTTCGCAAAGTTGGCCATCGCCTGCAAGTCGAGTTTCACTCAGTACTGCTATGTCAATGTTGTATCTGGCCAGTTCTCTCCCAATCAGGGCAGTTCGTCTTTCAGGTCTGTTTACGTTAAAGTCTTTGTCAAGGAGAGTGCGCACATTCCATGCGCCTAGAATGAGGGGGAAAAATCTGTCCTTTCTTTTTCTTATATGTCGCCCGCCGAAGTAGGGTACCCAGAAACCGCGGTAAGCTGGTTAGGTAATGATGGAGCAGGCAATGTTTAGGGCACCTTTTCTAGCCCCTTCCTCATGCCATGGAGGTGAGCAGTGCTTTCCTAAAGAGGGCTGCTCAGACACTCAGGGGGCTGCCGAATCCCACTGCTGCTCCGATCAGTGGAAGACGACCATATGGCCTGAGCCGCCTGTGTGTAGGTCTGCGACTACGACTGCCAGCGTACCCACGCCTTCCGCTTCGCCGCTCGCCCATCGCCACAGGACTTGTTGTGAGTGGATGGATGAATGGATGAAAGAGTGACTTGCTCGGTGATTTGGATTAAAGTGAGGAAGAGTTGCGCAATTCGTCGACCCCACTCTCTCGCCTGGGTCCATCTCAATCCAGTGGCAAGACAAGTCAAGACGACTGGAGATGAAGTCAGCAATCATAGAAAAAGCACTATTACAGATATAGGAAAAGAAGAAGACACAAGAAGCAGAAAGGAGGAGGGCAAAAACTCACAAAACCAAACAAGCCAGATAGGGAGGCAGTAAAAAACACCATGAACACACCACGACACCACGAACGGACAAGCAGCAAAGAGATATCCAGACAGTCAGCTAGTGGTCCTTTTTAGGACCAGTCCTTTTCAGGACTAACAACCGGCTAGCACCGAAGAAACTAAATGCAATATATACCCCAATTATAACCAACTTTCAGGTTGAACAGGGTATAACAGCAACATAGCAGACAAAATAACGAACGAATGAACAGAGAGAGAGAGAGAGTGAGAGAGAGACAGACAGAGAGACGGAGAGATGACCTGGCTTCTAAATAAATTATTTTCTTAAACTAACCCTCCCAGCGTCCATGGAGACGCTCACCTGTTGTTAGAAGTTCTGCACGTGTTTATCGTGTTTGTGACGAGGAAGGTCAACCGCTTATCGGCCCTTCGTGAGTTACCTGTCTAATTTTAACAAAAAGTTATAAAACAAAATGAAACAGAAAAACGACATTTGAATGCACTTATATAATAAAACTAAATTATTATACCGACTCACAGTTTTAATTTATAATTTTGCATGAGTGTTTTTCATCTTTTAAATTATAGTTTCCAGAATGTCTGAGTGTGACACTCAAAGATCGCTGAACGTCTGTCCCCATCAATGTATACGGTTACCACATGTGTGTATATATATGTGTGTGTGTGTGTGTATATATATATATATATATATATATATATATATATATATATATATATATGTATATATCTATGTATATGTATATATATATATATATATATATATATATATATATCCAATACCATAATTCCCGCCGTAAGGTGCTTCGGTCGGTCGGTCTGTCACACTTTGCACACCGTCATTTGCGCACTTTTTTCTATTTTCGAGAGAGTGCATTAACTGTCGAGCACAGCTAAAGGGGTGCAACTGTGGTTGGAAGTTAGACAATAATTGTATTGTTTCCCCTTATTTATACTCTCCCGAAAATAGAAAAGTGTGCAAATGACGGTGTGCATAAACAGTTTGATTATGGAAAGTCAAGATTTTAAAATGTGCATGAACAATTACGAGGCATGTTGTCATAAAAGAAATGTTAGTTATTTAGTCAATTTCCGGTCCACTAGATCATTATCGCTGCTCCATATGTCATTTCACCCGTGTGTTACCGGGGCCCGAAAGGGGAGCAAAGAATAGTAACACTGCACCCTACCACGCATGTCGTAAAAGGCGACTAAGGAGGGTATGGGCATGGGGCTGTTTACCCCATCCCGTAAAAACTTCGCACAGTGGGCTGATCACCTGCTTGCCAACCAATCTGATTACGGAAACAATGATAGATTGTTTGGTCTGTTTTTGTTCCACAAAGACGCCACTAGGCGTGGTGGAAACAGCGATAGATTGATCAATTTGTTGTTGCCCTAAGACGCCACTAGGCGTACTGGCCACATTCTGCTTTGCCGGTTGATGGCTAAGGATGGAAGAAGAAGAAGATATGTCGTTTAGGAAGATTACTCCATGTCTTCATATTTAATACATCCATATAATTTTCACTACAAATATCTAATGACGATCGCCTGCAATGAAATGACCACAGTAGTAATAGTACCGTCTGTAATACATGTAACAGAAACAACATACTATAATTAAAAACCTTTCAATTTTGACGGGTTATTGTGTCACCGATCCTGGAGGACTTGTTACGGCATCAATTCAAAGTATGTAACCGCGCTATGCTTCACTAGGTGGCAGGTGGCAGGCCTAGTTATATTACCATTAAGATACTAATCTCTTTTATTATTATATCTTCCAAGTAAGTTACTAGTTAACTGGTGTACTGGCCATCACCGCCTGAGATGACAATTCCTGGATGAGATATGGTCCTTCTTTTCAACCCTTGACTCGTTCTCTCCCTTTTCCGTTGTTATATAGTGAGTAATCGTATAGTGGATTTTGTAATGTCTGTTGGCCTGGCATACAACAACAACCCTTACAGACTGAGCCCAACTTGTGTGGTATCCATCAAAACCTGTTTATTTACATGTAATTATTTCCTTCAACAAGGTGAGGCATACAGCATATATCTCTTTTACAGTTACTTCATAAGTGCCTCAAGTACAACTTCTGACTTATATACATATATATTCTCCTTTTGAAACAAATTAATATTAAATCTAAATGGCTTATTCCTTCCGTGCTTCAAACCTTCCCCTGATTTGTCTAAGCACCTCAATAACTGTGACGAAAGTACTGAGATTCTGTCTTTCAAATGGCCCATGTCTTTTTCTCCTTGCATTTTGTTCACTATTTCTAGGAGGGATTACAGAAAAATCCTTCCCCATGTTTCTTCTCCTTCTATTTATTTAAGTTTTTCAGAGAGATTACGGTGGAGTTTCATCTCATCTACATCTATGTTCCTTCTCTATGACTAGTAGTCTTGTTTAGTGTTGGTGTGTAGGGAACTGTTGCATTATTATTCTAGACGAAGGACTTTAGAGCCTAGATCAGATTGGCACCAGTTTTAGTCTTTTTAAAGATATGGCATGCGGCTAGACGCATTTTCGGGATTTTATATATATATATATATATATATATATATATATATATATATATATATATATATATATATATATATATATATATATATATATATATATATAATATATATATATATATATATATATATATATATATATATATATATATATATATATATATATATATATATATATATATATATAATTCCGACATTGTTGCTTCATTTGCTACTAGAGGGTAGGGCTTAATCCCGTTTCTTTGTCTAAAACCCATGCACGTTGCATCAGAATGATCTAAGGTTCTGATTGGTTGAGAGCTAACTGCAGTTGAAATGCAGAGCTCCCATTGGCTTAGAACCACGCCGCGCATATGACGTCATGAAGTCGGCGCGTGGGGTCTTGATAATAAATACGCCCGAATTTCATAAGTTCGGTCTCTAAAAAATTAATTGCCAACCCGCGTTCCTGATTCAAATTATCGATTGCCTTTCAGTGGGAAAATTCGAAATTTGGTAAGCAGAATTTTCGTGGTAACTTTATTTAATTTTTGTCTAAGCCTAGGCCGATCAGTAAAGTTTCTTGGGAAGTTTAAGTTTAATGTTAATTCTTAACGCCAGAGCCATCAATTCAATCTTAGTGATAGACTTGAGAAACTTTAGAGGTTCATAATAATTCCTTAATTCAGGAATAGCGGTATGGTTAAAAAGTTGAGATGCCACGGGCGTGCTTTGTATTTATTGCAAAGTGGGTCGGGAGAGAAACCCGCATCTCTGTCGTAGGTAAATGTACAGAATAGCGGGAGTCTGTGTATTTGTGATTTTATTGAGAATGTAATGCTACAAGTTATTTATATTATATAGTTACCCATCTATCTGTAAGCACGGGAGTGATAGAGGTATTAATTGGAGCACGTGGGTGCGTTCATTACTGTATATTTATTTGATACGATGTTTAGAGGGGAGAGAGAGAGTGAAGCACGTGGGTGCTGTCATTAATGTATACTTATGCAGAAGCACGTGGTGGTAAAGAATGGTAAACACGTGTTGGTAACTATCGAGATGTATTTGATAACCTGGGTTTATGTATAACTTTTAGGCAGTATGTATATGCTAGCATCTAACAGGGTTATACGTTATTAATTATGTATTGTGGTTCTGAGTAAGAAGACGGAGATGAATTATTTCTTTTAAAGGAAAGTATTTTGTATTACATTTTTGAAAGTGATTATTGACGGGAATTTTAGGAATTCCTAGAGAGGTCTAGTTATTTTGTGTTAAGCATTTTACTGCATTCAGTGTCAGCGAGAAGTGGGCCAAAGTATTTTGGACAGGTAGATAGGCCTCCGTAGAATACTGTTGTGATTGTAACCAGCCAGGCAGAACCCTAGGCCAGACGGTCTGTGCGTTGTATCACCGGGTAATGTTTACTGTGGGCTCAGGTAGAGAAGGGAACAGTGGGGGAGCGGACTTTGTTGGCTTGATTAATTGAGATGTTAGTGCAGAACGGGAAGAGAGTAGGGGAGTTAAGTGTTAAAGACTTAAGGGTTAGTCAGGGAGTTATATGTTATTAGAAATGTATTATTTACGTGTTGTTTAGCTGTTGTGTTTTTTTGTCTAACAGCAGGTAGCGCGGCTTTTTTTGAGGGAGTTGAGCGGAAGTTTGCGATAACTTTCTCCCGGCAAACAAAGTTGGCAATCTCACACAGAGCAGGGTTTGAGATCTTGCCAGAGGAGGACGAAGAAAAGAGAACAAACCCGTTTTTCCAGGCAGGGGAAGACCTTTCTCTAGTGGAAATAGCATTCGTGGGAAAATCCATGAGCGCTAAGCTCGTTCTGTTACACACGCAAATTTGGCATGCTGCCAGCGTTGTCGTAATTATTTCACTTCGTCCCGGCCATAATAACGCCGAAGGGCTGAACCCATAGGAGGGAGAGGGCAGGTAACTCTAAAGGTGTTTGGAGAAACCAGCTACCTATTCCTATTTCCAGAATCCAGTGGGGTTCTTTTTAAACCTTAGTCATCAGTTCTAGAATGGTGGAGAGAGAGAGAGAGGGTGACCATACTCTCCACAGAAGTCATCGCAGTTGTCCCAAGTATAGCAGATGACAGCTACTGGCGGTTTTTTAGAAGAGTTAATTGTGTAGCAGTGTTCTGGAGATTTCTGGATAGGCTGTGCGGAAACGAGGTCTGTGCAGAGTTGGCATAGACACTTCATAGTAGTTCCAGCTGACTGTGCACTTAACATTTAATTTAGAATAGTTGGTGGAAGTGGAGGCTCGACATCTGAGACCCCACCAAGTGCAGTGTGGTTTATTTTTGTCTAATCCAAACTTCTGTCCCCATACAGGTTGCAATTGTGGGAGAAGGGTTGGGGTTGATGCATTTTTAACTGTGCTTGATTTTGTTACAGGTGTGCACCCTCGCACTTTATGTATTTGACATGTATATGAGTTTTTTTTGTTTGTTTATAGGTGTATAATAAAAACTTGTATACTTTTTTTTAGCTGAATCAGTCATTTCATTTAAGTACAGTAGCTATATGTTGTCTGTATCTTGGTGTTTGTGAATCTTGATATAACCTTATCCCCTTAGGGTAGCTAGAGGTCGTTGACATAAGACGTCCGAAGTGGCGAGGAAAGAATCAACCTCGGTTCTTAACCTCGGAGCCAATAGTGTCAACTGTTCACATTTCACTATCATTTTCTTCTAAATCTATCTTTTCAGTCTTTCTTCTCACTAGTGTTTTGTCACTATATGTAGACAGTCTCTAGTCATAAATCCATTTCGTGACAATAACTCCTTGGAACTTTCATTCCCTTCTGACTAATCCTGTCAGGTTCATCTCTACTACCATTCCTGTAATCTGAACGTACTTCATACTCAGAAGTCAATGCTTAAATACATCTGCAGAAGCATAAATATACTTACATGTGAGAGCACATGAGTAATTTCATAAATGTCAAGTTCTCAAATCTCTTACTAGTCGTAATTATCTCTGACGACAACTTATAGTTCATTTATTCTGAGTCCGCAATAATGAACTTGTTTCTCCTTTTGATACTCATTGCTTAGTCGTTTACTCATCTAGAGTAAAGCCCAGTTTGGCTATCAGGTTGCTATTCATCTCTGTTGTTCTTCTTTCTTTACTCTTACTTAGTCAACTGAGTTATCCACTCTACAGCATCTCATCTTGTGATTTCTGCAACATTTTCAATTCATACTTGTTGTTCATGTACATAATAAGTGAAGAGCATACTTACTGTCAACACACTGAATCTACACAAAATTACACTTCCTACTATCACTGTTACTACTAAACTTCTACTTCTTAACCACAGCATTATTTAATCTCCTGAATATTACTACAACTCATGCTATATCTATATGACTTCAGAGGAAAACTTCTGTACACCCACAGAATTAAAACTTGAGAGCTCTGCAATACACATCTTGCCTCTTCAGTTTCTCAAACCAATCTGCCCTAATGACCTCTGGTCATTCTTCTCTCGTACCCTTCAACGCGTACTCCTGATTTGCTGTCCTAACTTGTTTTTCTGTACGCTCATTGGTTGCGCCTCTGATTTACAACTCACGAAAAAATACGCACGTTCTGTTAATCGTGAGCCGAGTTGATACTGAACACTCGTCTTATTTATTTGTCACCTTATTTTTTCCGTGAACTGTTTTGATCGTTCACCTAAACTTTGGCAATTTATTTATAATGCCTGGGCAAACCCTACGGTGCCATACTTTAAGCATTCATTTAACTTTGCCAAAAGCATAAACATGCTTGGGCAAACCCTACGGGGCCATACTTTAAGCATTCATATAACTTTGCCAAAAGCATAAACATGCTTGGGCAAACGCTACGGTGCCATACTTTAAGCATTCATATAACTTTGCCAAAAGCATAAACATGCTTGGGCAAACCCCACGGGGCCATACTTTAAGCATTCATATAACTTTGCTAAAAGCATAAACATGCTTGGGCAAACCCTACGGTGACAATTGCTAGTATATATATATATATATATATATATATATATATATATATATACATATATATATATATATATATATATATATATATATATATATATATATATATATATATATATATATATATATACATATATATACACATATATACATATATATACACATATATACACATATATACACATATATACACATATATACACATATATATATACATATATATATACATATTGATAAAGTCTGTTTTTCGGTAAAGTTCAGCAAATATTTCTGAAGACAGTGTTAACCCACCAGTATTGGGTTTTTCTTTAATAACTGTGATCTCTTAATCATCACCTGATAATAAGGGGCATCCCTGTTCTCTGATCGATGATCGACAAAAATAGGATTCCAAAATGGCTTCTGGTTCCAGTGAGCATTACTCACTATACAAATGCATAGTAAAGCTTCAATAAAGGCTTTGTTCATGAACACAAATGTTTCTACAAGAATCAGCATATTCTTTCATCATAACTGCTGCATACAATCATATTCAGTGCTGCTAGGTAACATGTCATCCCGACATATTGATATAGATAATCATCATATAGACGTCTGCCCATCTAAGCCTAGCAAGCAAAAGTTCAGCAAAAAAAGTTCTTTTACCTGGGCATGGGAAATACACTAGCAGAACACATACGCCCTCTCCTGGCGTTACAGAATAAACACTGGGGAACTCATGGACTTAATAATCATATCAGAAACAATCTTCTTCCCCATAATAGATCACAGCGCTCAATAAACTTCGGACTGGTCTCCGACATGGCATTCACCAGGCATTCCATCATCACGGAAGACCCTCTTTCCTATTCGCATGCGCAGAAACTGCCTGACCCCATAGTTCAGTACAAGGAAAAATAGAACCACATAGACATACAAAGATATCATGATATAAGACCAAATCGTCTGAAAGAGACACGGAGTAAACATAGACTCGGACCATAAACATTCCTGCATAAACCTAAGCAAGAACAATCTGTTTCTTGCCCAACAAGGAACAAACTAACGAAATCTAGATTCATACGCCCAATTCGATATCCAGGGGAGATAACCCATATAATAAAAGTATCAATCAATCATGGGTGATATATCTTTGACCAGGAAAGCATTTTGACTCTAAAAACAAATACTTTCCTTCAGACAAATAAATATTATAATAACTACATACATTGCCACTAGTTATCTGTTTGTAACACACACACACACACACATATATATATATATATATATATATATATATATATATATATATATATATATATATAAATATATATATAATATATATATATATATATATATATATATATATATATATATGCACACATAGAATATATACTTCACCATCATCAAAATCATCATCATGTTACTTTGCGCTGCTGTCGGGGCCCGGAGCGACCACTGTTGCTTGTCCATATGCAGGAAGCCTGCACCAAGCATTCACATGCTTCTGTAGCGGTGGCTACTGGATCAAAATGCATTACATGATGAGGGTGCCAGCCTTCATGTACGACATCATGTTAGTCGCTGCGTACGACATACCTGAGACTGTACGCGTATTACGGGATGGATATTATATATACACTAGTGTAAAAGCCTGTCATAAGATGAGAATTAAATTCAAAAGCACCAATACCTGACGGCAATTTTACTTATTCAAAAGTATTTTCAAAAAAATCCCTGTACATCACCACAGTACACGAACTACGCAGCAGCAGCGAGGATCCCAATGTGTGTATACGGGATCACACATTCTATAAATATATTTTTTTGCACACCGTCATTTGCGCATTCTTCTTTGATAAGTGTTACTATTTCCTGGAGAGTACATATAAGGGAAAGAATACAATTATTAATGTCTAACTTTCAACCAAAATTGCATCCCTTAGCGTTACGCACTGACAGAAAAAGCTGGGACTTTATATATAGGATATTTTTATGACGTTTGGTGAGTTGCAGTCTCATTATTCTTTACTGCCCTTTCGGACCTTGGTAACAGACGTGCAACCACCATTCTAGCCTGCGTTGTGTAGAAGGATTTAAATGGTACAATGAGCTCACCTATGTGGAACTGATGACAAGAACCAGACAAGTGCCAATGGAACAAGAGATGAGCAGACGCGGGCGATAAAGGTTACACGCAAAGGGGAAACCTGTGATAACATTACAAGGCAGTTCTGGAGTCCCTAGGGTCAGAGAGGTAGAGGGAGACCGAGAAACACTAGTAAAAGAGAACTTGTGACAGAATAAAAGGAACCACGAGGATGTGAAAAAAATATTGAGTGTATAGCACAGGACATGTGGACAGCATCAGTTTGTTGAAGGGTTAGGACTTAGCATCAGTTTGTTAAAGGGTTAGGACTTAGCATCAGTTTGTTGAAGGCCTAGGACTTAGCGTAAATTTGTTGAAGGCCTGTAGATAAAAGATGATTGGCGCTTCTACCTTACAGGAACCTTCACAAGATATTCCCAGAAGTCAAGAACAAACGCTGCTTACGGGCTGAGCAAATTTGTTAACTTATTATCTGGTCCGTCGCCTTTTGTGAAGTGTGTGCCTTCCTCTCCTACTGTTCTGAATGACAGCGTTCTTCTCCTCATTATCTCGTTGCCGAACGTTTAAATTGCTTGCTTGGCAATGTGTACAGTTCAATACGTACTGACGAACGTCTTTCCATCGGTTGGGCCAGAAGTAAACCTCCTTAATATTACGCATAGTGGTACCCACGGGAACATGTTCCCCCGATGAAAATATATGAGCCGCTTTCATAACGGAAGGTCTTAACGGGAGGGGCACTAACAGTTGCTTCCCTTGCCTAGTCCGTCGATAAATAATTCCATCCTCGGTGTAGAAAGTTCCAGCTGAAACATGGGAACTTTCTATCCGACTCTGTTCAGAGTATGGCGCAAGGGTAATATTGTCCTTCTGCGCTTGGCGTAACTCTGTTTTACTACATATAAATGTTGAGTTGAGGTACGAGTTATCCCATGTTGAATTTTTGGCACTCTGCTCAAACTCTTTCTTGGTAGTTTCAACTTTCTGGTTATCCGGGTGATGGTGAACCGAGCAATCTCTCACGAACTGTCGAATTTCCTTTCGCATACCTGGCCAAAAGTGATTCAGAGATACATTTTCCTCCAGGGCATATGAACAGTTAATGGGACGGGGCAGGGTGGAATGCATTTTCTGCATCAGGCGGGTTCGAAATGGGAGTGGGACAACTAACTGTCTCTTATTCCCTACCCGTCTGTAAACCAAACCTTCCTCCCTGTAAAATGCTCCCTGGGGAGTATGGGAGTAATTTCCATACAACTTGGTAAAGCAAGGCTTTAGGGCTTTATCGGCCCTTTGTGTCTGCTTCAGCTCTGAAATATTCAGGCTGTTTAGAGATAAGAGCTCAGGGGCCGCTTGGGCGTTTCCTGTGTTCTCTCTCTCTCTTGTGTCGACTTGGAGTCACGTGAGGGAACTCCAAGAAACTCATATTTCCTCCCTAGGATGAGAGGGTAAGCATAATCGTCTACTACTGCGGGATTGATTTTCTCCCGTACATATCGGGTTGAAACATCAATTTCTGCAACTGGAAGAGTCCTAGGCTTTATGCTCTTCCGGGGCCTCTGTATTTCTACAGTTTCACCAGTGTATTGGTGGGCCTTCACCAAAGATGGGGAAACTAAAGCCAAATATTCGAGACCTGAACCATAGAGGCGACGTATGGTTTGGTTACCCACGGTTACTTGCTCAGTAATAGATGGGTGGCTGGAATTTAGTTCATATGCCTGGGGGTCATGTTTCCCTATCGGCCCCCTGATCAGACATGCGACATTATAAGAACCCGCCTTAGGCCTCTTACAGTCCGATGTGAAGTGCGTGTCAGATTTGCACGCCTTACACCATCGCCTTCCAGTTCCCTGGGCTGAATTGCCCTGTTTCTGCCTATGGTGATTCTGTGATTGTTGTTGCTGTTGTTGCTGTTGTGTCGTGTTGTGTGAGGTGTTGGTCGTACTCTTGGAGTCAGTGAAGGGGCGCCCCTTTCGTGTGGGGTGATTATCGTGTTGGCGCATTTTAGTAGGGTTCACTTCCGACTGGGCACTCTGGTACCGATCAGCAAACAGTACCACCTGATCAAGAGTTTCGGCCCCATGCTCATCCAGGAACTGTCTCATATCTGGGGTGAGCGAGGCCTTAAACTTCTCCACGATAATCATTTATTGTAATCCCTCGTACGATTCGTCGAAGGCGCTTAGTGATCTCCACTTCTCCAAATACATAGCCCGACGTGTAGCAAACTGCTTGTACAAAATCGTCTTTTTGCCTCTTGGCCTCCCGGAATTTGCTATGAAAAGTTTTAGCATTCGGCTGAAAACGTTGCAGCAGAGCTTTCTTCAACAACTCATAATTGTTGTTATCTTCCGGTGCCATTTTGAGGAAGACGTCGTAAGCAGGTCCTCGCAGACTCTGAGATAGCTTCATGTTGTATCTCTCTCTATCTAATCCATAGGTGGCAGCTAAAGACTCAAATCTGGCAAGATAAATGTCTATTTCCTCAGAAGTTTCTGAGTAAGCATCTAACTGAAAAGAGGCCGTACTCGGAACAATCGCGTGAGATATATTACCACCCACACTACTTTGAGAGCTCCCCGACCCATTCGTGCTAGAACTGGATTCGATTCTTCTTCCTTCAATCTTTAGTTCTTTAAGTCTGAGTGCGTGGGCTCTGTCGGCCCGTTCCTTCCTTTCTGCACTTTCGGCCTGTTCCTTATGAAAAGCTCTTTGCTTTTCAGCCTTCTCTTCTTTTTCGTGTTCCCGTTGCTTCTCCTTCTCATTCCCTTTCTAATCTTCTCTCTTCTCGGGCCGCGGATTTCTCGGCTTCTATCCGTTCTTTATCTTCCTTCACAGAAGTGGCTACAAAACCAGATAATTCTTTGCCGGAAAAGCCCATCTCTTTTGCAACATTTGAATAAAAAGTATAGAGATTATGTTGATTCGGTCATGCTGTGCCAGAAGAGTGTTTACAGGCGACACGAAAATTGCAATGGCTACTTGTCTAAAATAAAATTAGCCGCTCTAGCTGACTAAAATTATAAAATGCACAACGCTGACAACAAACAGAAATTAGGCTTCAGCAAGGACAATTCTTTTCCTTTACCAATTAATTTTACAGAAGTTTTCTTGATTTTATCAATTATTACTGTACTCCTACAATATTTCACTTTATTTATTGCAAGACGTATAAGCAGATCTATCTAAACTAATGACTAACTGTTGCGCGCATATTCTTTTGTGGGGCGCACAGATTACCGTAAATACGCATACAAATGTAAAATGTATTTATTTGTCTGATAAAAATATATTTATCTTTGAATTCTCGATTTTCAGTCTAAAGGGACAGAACTCAGATTAGGCGATGTGTATTCATTCTGTGAGTTATCGGTTCTTGTATCTTTCCTGAAGATCGAACTCAGCGGAGGAATCTAGGTTTACAGCGATCTATTCTGTGTTTGGTTAGAAATAGATTGTTCGTGCTTCAGAATATCTATGGCCCGAATCTATGTGTAGTTTTTGTCTATGTAGGACGAGTATGTCTTATATCTTGATATCTTAGTATGTTTAAGTGGAACTATTTTTCCTTGTACTGTACTTTGGGGTCAGGTGTTTTCGGCGCATGAAGATAGGTTAGAGGGTTCTTCGGTGATGAAGGAGCCTGGCGGGACGTCATGTCTTAGACCTGTCCAAAGTTTGTGATCTCTTCGATTGATTATGGGAACGAAGATAGTTTCTTCTAGGATGAGTTCCCCAGTGTTGATTCAGTAACGCCAGGAGAGTGTTTGTGTTTGCTAGTATATTTCGTATGGCAAGGTAAAGAACTGTTCACTGAACTCTTTCATTCCTATGCTCAGATGGGCAGACGCCGATATGAATTTACCTATGTATATATGTCGGGACGACATGTTATCTAGCAGCACTGAATATGTTTATATGCAGCAATTATGAGGACAGAATATGCTGATTCTTATAGAATCATTTATTATTGATGAACAAAGCTTCGATTGAAGATTTGCTATACATCCGTATAGTGAGCGATGATCAACAGGGAACCAGAAGCCATTTTGGAATTCTATTTATTTTGGAATCCTACTTATTGCCGATCATCCATCAGAGAACGGGAATGCCTCCTTATTATCAGGTGATGATTAAGAGATCACAGTTATAAAGAAAACCCAATACTAGTGGGTTAACATTATCTTCACAGAGATTTGCTGTAATTTACCTAAAGGAATCTTCGCTAGAAAGAGGTCCTGTTTAGGAGTCAAGTTTGAACCGTAGGCCTATTTATTAACTGACATGCCCGGTCAGTAAGGCCTGATGATTGTATTGATAAACAATGGAAATCTAAGTGCTTGTATACAGATGTTCCATTGCAATGTTATTCAACATGAATGCTAATTTTTGATGGTAGACCATTGATCAACACTATGCTGTTTATGTCGACTTGTGTTCCTGTAACGATGCTCGTACCGTCGAAGTGTGTGTCCATTAAATACAAGAAAACGTAAACAGTAGTTCGTCTTACACTTCCTGCCACGAGTGAGTGAGATTGCCCTATTGTCAACTCTCAGAACATTGTTCAGCATTCGCGTACTGTTGTATCCTTACTCCAAATCAATACACCACTGCGTAGGTCGAGTTGACCTTTTGTTTGTCTTCATGTTTGACAACACCTATCGACACTCTTCGAACACGATCACAACCACCCAAGCAACACTGGAATCAACACTGCGTCTTTATCACTAAAAATACTCTTTCAGTAAATCTAAAATTTATGTCAGTATTCTAGGGAAATTAATAGACAGTAGTACTATAATAAAAACGAGGTCCGCAATAGTGATTTATCACAAATGCATGTCCGAGTTCAATAATCCCGGCTCGAGTCGCCCAATTGTCACGGGATTGCCTCCCATTGCTTTGCAGTGGTGGTCCACTAATGGTCACAGCGCAGGTGTATCTGAAAGTATGTCGTCCAAGGTATCTATCTTCGCGCAAGATTACTCTTGACAAAGATGTAGATAGAAGATGAATGGCGCTTCTACCTTATGGGAGCCTTCACAAGATATTCCCAGAAGTCAAGAACAAACGCTGCTTAAGGGTTGAGCAAATTTGTTAACTTATTATCTGGTCCGTCGCCTTTTGTGAAGGGTTTATGCAATGATTCTGGCCCGTTCAAGCCCCCAGTTGGAGTAATCCAACGAATGCTCTCTTATAAGTAATGGCTCTCTCTCTCTCTCTCTCTCTCTCTATATATATATATATATATATATATGTATATATATATATATATATATATATGTGTGTGTGTGTGTGTGTGTGTGTGTATTTATCAAGAAAGACTGGCTCGTACGTTTGCTTTCGTACATATACTGAAACAACTATTATTGTTTAGTGTTAAATAACATACAAAAAATTTAATAGTCAATTAGTTCAACAAGTTAAAATAAGGATTAAATGGAGTGAAAGTTATATTAAATTTTTCCTCATTGAGGTTTTGGTAGGGCGTTAGTAATAAAGTCCGTATTTTTGCTGTAGCCTGTTAAACACAACTTAGCTCCAGATGAGTCCTGCATATGTGGCTTCCGTCACTTCTTTTTGGTGATGAGTACACTTCTCCACGTAACTTGTCCACTGTAGGCGGTTAGTGTTGAAACTCTTCTCTCACACTAGTGGCGTTGGAACTTCAGTACTTAAGTCTGATGGCTTGTAACCACGAACAGTGACAAATAGAAAGAAACAAATGCCTTCTACTGAGTACATCTGTTCTTCGCAAACTAACAGGCCCATTTTCATGCGCTCCACCCACCAATGTTAACCTCTCAGAAGAATTAAATTCCCGAACACACAATGTAACTCAGGGAAGATGACGAAAATTCACCAATATCCTTCTCGGTGTCACCTAGGAAATTGCGTCTGGAGTGCGTGAATAATTATCTGTTTGAATTACAATTAAAAAAGATATATAAATCTTACAACATGATTCTATACACTTCAGGCACATGTGAGGTAATCATCACTCATTTCTCATCCTTACACCCGTCTGAGTTCCGGGATCATCTCTGCTGTCGGGTTTCCCGCACGACTAGTCAGAAACAATCACCAGCTGTTGCAGTAGTGGTTCATGCATATATTATTTTCATATGTTGAGTTTGCCAGCCTCGTATATAACCACTTAGCATGAAACATGTAAAATTTACATTAGTAAATAATTTGTTTACACTTACCTCAAAATTTTGGGAATACACACTTCTCCTGTCACATATTTAGAATGGACACACAGCCCTTAAGTTAGATGCTGTTCGAATCACTTAGGTCTGGAAATGTAAGTTATTTCCTCTGACGGCTGGTGCTCTGCGAATTCCTGGCCTGGTAAAACTGTTGGTATAGTTCCTCTTATGACTCCTTGTGATAAAATTCCCGAGTTTCCAGTCTTGTATTAAAATGGTGGGTTTACTTGTGAATTCCAAAGTTGCCCAATACTCGATCTGGTACTTATAGTTGTGGAATGATAAGTCCTATCCTCTTTCCTCTGGCTTGTAGGAGATGTTTAGTTGACGTTGCGATGCAATCTGTGCTGTTCTGTGTCTGATTTCTACAGTATATCTCACACTCCTTAGTTTCAAATCCCAGCAGTGTTTTTGCCGAATGTTCCAATCAAATCATTGTAGATTCTAGCGAACCAATCAAATATATCTAGCACTGTTTGGGTGGGGAAGTTTATCATTTCTCATCCCACGCGTATTTGAAAATATTAAATTTAATATACACGCGTGGCCTCTTACAGCAGTGATGTTATATCGTTACGTAAGACTTCCGACCGCACCTCTGTCTATCACAATATTGTGACCATGTTTTCTTGGCGTAATGTTTTCCGCCCAGATGTCTATCCCGACAGATTATTTAATTATCCCCTTTATCTGCATGCCTCCACCAGACAGATGTCTGGTCAGACAGTGTTGTCTTCTTTCATCGTGATGGTGTCAGACGTTGGACTGACACGTTTCCATAGGTGGTCAGACGGATTCAAAGAGATAAGCGGGTGACGGGTCTGACGACTGGGTATTGGTACGATAATATCACAGTTCAGCTGGCGGAACGTAAACACGTCTGAGGAGTGGCAAACCAGACAAAGACAGTCCTATAGCAAATACTTTCGTAGCAAATACTTTCATAGGGGAGTGGCGTGTTAGAGACTTCACCATGTTATGTCTAGCATAGAGAGTAAAATGAATGAAAATAACGAATGAAAAGGCATGATTAAAGCCAAATAAAAGCGATGAGTGAGAAAAATGAAGAAAAAGAAAGGATACTGCCGG
>JAMPIV010011228.1:27500-40000 GCA_024509875.1 Oreohelix idahoensis
CGAAATTCTACTTATCAGAATTCTGCTCAATGATGGACATTTACGTCAGACTAAGAGGTAAAGCATGAAGTAATTATTTTAACCATTCAGAAACAAGTATTTTGATTTTAAATTTTCATTACTGCGTGTTTTACAGTTGTCAAAAGCAGTTCAGCGAAGCCTAAAATGTAGTGTCAAGTTAATTGCTAGTAGTACTGTATAGAAGTAAGTTTAAAAACTTTCGAAACGCGTGTTTTGCTTATTATTTTTGCGTGCTTTGTAAGCGGATTCCTACAAGGATTTCAGAGCGGTAACTATTGCAAGACAAGTAAGCCGATGTGAGAGTTACCTACCTACCTACCTGTTCTCTAGGTGCAGTGTTTCTTAACGTGGGCCATACACCCCCCCCCTCCCCCCCACACGGGGCCATGGCATATTTTATTTATAGGGGGCCACAGTAAGTGCCATATTTCTGGTAAAGTACTTTTTTTCCATCTTACAGCGACAATTGGGGGGGGGGGGCACATTGGTAAATAAGGCTCAGAAGGAACCACATGAGCAAAACATAGATTGAGAACCCCTGCTCTAGTGATTTATTTCTTTCCTTCTTTCTTACGAGTAACTGCCAACTACTGGTTTATGTTTATTATTTACTATTCACAGGCCTCTGATTTCACTTTGTTAATCCCACATCTCAAACGCGTAATCCTGTTGCTGTCATACGCAAGCCTCTTTCTCTCAACCTGAAGTGAACCAGTGTGTTTGCTCAGTGGACTGAGGATTACGCGTGTTGTTGGTAAATGAATGTTAGCGTTGTAATGTATTGTCGATTTCTCGGACGCTTATTAACCTGTCATCGCCTGTTCATATTTAAAAAAAAAAAATTAGATACGGCCTCGTTGTACTGTAACTTAGGCGATAGAGGCAGAACGTTTGCTTATCTGAGTCCAAATTGGAGTTGAAACACACAACTTATCTCGACTTATCAGAAAATTATAGTTATCAGAAATCGACTTAACCAGAGTTTTTTTTTTTTTTTTTTTTTTAATAAAGACAAAAAAGATATTTAACAGGGACCTTCAGAAATGCTTCTGCTTAAGCACAATTCGACTTAAACGGATTCCGCTTAAGTGGACTACATTGTAGTTATAATATTAGCCTACAGATCCACCAAAGGTGTAAATAGCAAGAAGATAGACATAATGGCTAGACGATGAAAACAAATAATACAAGAATTCACAGTATTTGAAGAAGGAACATCTCAAAGCAAGTGAAACAATTTAACTATTTTGTGTCTATCATTACATCCGATGGCAGATCATTCATTGAACCATTTCCTTGTTAGCTCCTTTCTAACGAAGCTGGGTCTCTTGCAGGAAGGCTGTATCCAAGCTTGTGCTCTTCCTGCGGTGGTTTTTGTAGCAATTTGTTTTACATCGTGGCGGATGCCTAACTGAAATCAAGGCAAGAATCGCAAAGGCCCAACCAGTTTTCTACAGCATGAAGAGCATCAAAGCGCACACATACAAACAACCAAATAAAATCTGTCACTGCCAGTCGTCGAATAGTAGGTCTATCTTTATCACTCTGTATCTTTTCCAACATCTTTCTTTTGTTATTTGCTCTCTCATTTTACTCTTTCATCGTTGTAAAAGTAATCTGTCTTAATCACGGTTTATACGTGTAATTTAACACTCCTTTGATTTATTTCTCCACCTTGCGCTATCTTTCGGAACCAACATTGCCTCGTTATAATCTTGGTAAATACACCTGGTCACATTAAACAGTATTGTTTACTTTGGGAGACGCCTGGCTTGGCAATAGAAAGAAGTTTTTTCATGGCTAATCCGCTGTTTAAACAAAACGACGGTCACCACCTAGCGACACAATAGCACTTGGGCGACAAAGGACTTGTGAAGTCAGTATACTGATTATCTAGCGAGATAAGGAACAAGGAGATTACGGAAACCGTCTCACAACAATGAGCCCCCGCCATAGCATGCACTTCACGCGATGCGGACAAAAGACAGAAGGCTTTGTGACAGAGGGGGCGGATGATTTCTGCATTGGGCGGCCAATTCAAAACCAGGTTTTACTGAAAAAAAATTTCAGAACCAGTGGTCCTAATAATGTCATACTCCCCCTGGTCTCCTGGGTAGTGAGATTGGATGCCTAGCCTTCTCGGATACGGGCGAAATAATAGGAGGTCCCGTGTGCAAGTTGCGTACGTTAAAAATCCCACGGCAGTTGGAAATCGTAAAGAGTAGGTCTATCAGGCCGCTGCCCTGGCAAAATTAAAAGAAATTATAAACCTACCCACCACAAAAATACTTATAGAATGTGTGATTCATATATATACACACATTGGGATTCTCGGCAGTGCTATGAGTTCGTGCACTGTGCTGAGATTTTCCTTGTGTGATCTAAGGGAGGAGATCGGAGCACTGATGAAGTTGTCCATGTGCAATGAAGATAGTCCTTTAAAACCAAACTAAACCAAACGGGTTGTCTCGCAAAACGAACCCATAGCACGAAATTGAAGTTGGTTGCGAGAGCCCACCCACTTTAGCAATTGACGTGGATTACGTACATCAAAGCATCATAATGCAAGATGGACACGTCGTTATTGGATTGGAGGCGGAGTCACACCAACAGGCGACGACATCTGACACATTGGGCAATCAGGAATATAACGAGATGTTCGCCAGAACGGCAGTGCTAATTTTTCAACATAGCGGCGCATAAGACTCTTCCCTATCGTATAGCCTGTGTACAGCTGTTCTAATATTGTATTCCTGTGTGGATAGTGGATTCATATCTGTGGAGTGTAATTTAATAGTGTCCTTAAGGAATTGGCAAAAGGAAAAGGAGGTTAGTAAGTCTTTTAAAAACTATTAATAATTTTTATTCGTCTTTAGTTAAGGTTTACTTTTGCACCTAGCCTCATAGCTAAATGTGCGATACATTGTTTTCCATTCCTCCAATTTGTAAATGATTAAGCAAATCAAAGATTTTTCCTCTATGGTAATTTGAAGTAATTTATAGGTATATACTTTCATGTAGATTGTTAGATCATCATTACAGACTTACATGAGCACACACTTTCATGCGCAATATATTTAACACTTATCATGTGCACCTCATTCATATATCATTACCAGAGAAATAATAACAGAATAATCAGTAATGAGTAATAAGATAAATGAAAGTCAGCCATTGATATTAGATGTGAAACTTATGGAGCCACTTTGTGTGTCATCAGTCCAGCGGAAGTCTGAGTCTACACATTACGTGTTTGGCGTCTAACCAGAAAGAAGCTAGCAAAGCGTACGCCTGGATAGAAAAATTCACAAGATAGGACATCCTACACTTCCTAAATTACAAGGAAGTCTCGCCCACATTTGTAAACGGTGTTGGCGCAGCATTTTATTAACCTGCTTACCAAGTGCTTATAAGTTGATTCTATATACATATATTAAGAACTCACTCGAAAACTTACCTCCTGAGTTAAGCTAAAGCACGCACAAGTCGATTCTTATATTTATATCAAAATCAACTCACTCAAGGGCGTATTTTATGAATCAAGAGTACACACTCACACGTTGATGAGTCTACCTACAAATATCTCTTAGTCAAAAGTTGATTCGCCAAGATGTCAGGCTCAAATCATCAAGTTCAGCCACTCACTACATCAGTACATGACATGAAATCATCAACTTTCATCGTATATTGTACGACGCCCATGCACTCAGACCAGCTTCATTGCACGAAACTCAACCGTTACCAGAAGATCATTGTGTGAAGAACTCCAGTCTAGTCAGTGCCTTTTTCAAGATCAGACAGCAGACATTTTTTTTATATATAAATTATCAATTAAATATGAAGCCTAACAAATAAAATTAATAAAGAGAAGAGCAATGGTAAAATGACAGTGCTGTCACCAAGAATGTACTCGAAATCCCCCTTGTTTTCTGCTTCGTCTGCAAATTGTAACGCTTTCACATTGATATAAAAGCTTACTGTATTATTACCCGCCTTCTTCAATGAAACGTGTGCTGCATTTCTAAGAAAAACATTGAGACGTACTGCGTAATGACCTAAATTAATCCTAACATTAATTATATTACGTTACCAAAACGAACGAACAGATGGACAAAAGGATAGCGAGAGGGGAGGGCTGAAAATCAGGAACGCATGCAACACGCGACGCGCGATATACAAATGCTGCCATCACGCGTGTAAGTCTACATGCACTAATTTTTTTTTCAGACGGACAGTGATAAAATACACTACCCTTTCCCAGAGTTAGGTTTATAAATCATAACAGACTCTTATTAGAAAAGATAACAATAGATGGGTTTACGTTTGAACACATAACAGTACCCAGACAGCACATCTTCCAAACAGGAGGTAGAAGAAATTGCATATTTTGAACGCAGCCACGTAGCTCCTTTAAATTAGTATTTTTGGGTTCCTTAGGGCTTGCTGACAAATAATATGTAAAACGTTACGCAAATAGTCCAGGAATTAATAAATTATACCCAAAATAAAATATTGGGGGTGCCTGACAGCATAAAATCATTTCTGCTCATAAGATTTTTTTTATAACGTGTTTGAAAAAAAAAACCTTACGTTACATAAATAGCCTACCATGTAAACTCCAAATTGATTGGAGCGCAACAAATGAAAGCCTAACCACGATTGGTCGGGCTATAAATACTATCTTGGTTGTTAGGGGAGACGGGAAAAGATAACATTTTTTCAAACACTTGTCGAAACGTGGCTCATTGGCCAGTCTCGCTGATATACACACTTGGGAGCGTTAGTTCGAGACCACTTGTTCAAAATAGCTTGATAAAGCATCAGTGCGTTGAAGCCAGCATATATTTGGCTCAATAAAAGCCTGGAACATAGGCAGATGGAAGTTTGTGCCAGTTTGTGCCAGAATTCATTGCTAATCAACGTATCTGTGTTATTCGTATGAATTGTGGTAAGCTTGAACCATTTAATATCTTTTAATGAAAATTGAATGTGAATTGTTGATTTATGCCTGTATATATATGTGTAGTTCAGTGGCAAACGTGAGGTAAAGCCTAAAATGCTCCAGCCTGAACAGAGGGTGTCGGAGAGAAGTAAAACGGCATGGAATGGCCAAACAGTACACTGACACCTGGATGATTGTCTAGAAAGAAATAATGCTGGAAGTGCAGAGGCGTAGTAACCATTAGGAAGGGTAATACTGGAATAAAGTATTTCAGATGAAGCTGACTGTTGGCCTAACGCTCTGAACGCAATGTTTGTGATGTATTGTGATCAGTGTAAAAAGAAAATATAAATTAGTTATGAAGTAGAAGGTACATCCTTCTTGATTTCAGGGACAGTGGTCTTGATGTACTGAGCAGTACCTGGGCAGAGATTTGCTGAATCCAGAGTCGGACAGCATACTCCTTGGTCTTTTTAGCTATCAGTGAGGTGTCTCCTGAGCCCAGAGGAGAATTCGAACAGAGGAGTCCTCTCCTGCCGCCATCACTCAAGATAAGCAGAGTTGGCCAGCTGAGCTCAACATTATGTCCCCTCATCTTGAAATAACTTTATAAAATCAACATTAAGAGGGGAATTTACTTGTCTTAAAATCAGGAACTGTGAACATCTCCAATAATAGTCCCTAAAGACAAACTATTGAAGTCATGATGACCAATACCAACAGAGCTTGAACAAAACAAAACCAGTATTACCTCATTTTACTACTACACAACTGACACACATAGAACATTTGTACTAATATATGTCACTACAATATTCATATTAAATACATTCTGTACATAACTTGTAATTTAAATTGATTGTGATTCCTGGTTCCCTTGTAGTTGAATCAGGACACATATTCATTCATGCCAGTAATGAATACATATTGTTATTTGAAAGTTTATTAGTGACTCTTTTAAGATATCTTTGTAGAATGTTATATGTATGTGAGTGTCACCGTGTTGTCAAGAGTAGTGGATTAAATTAAATTGTTTATCTGTCTGTTGTTGTGACTTACACTTCACCATACTCATACCCTAGACACATAACGTAGCATCACACTATTCCAGAATAATTCTGACTGAGATATATAGATATGTGGTAGCAAGTAAGGTTATATATATAATATACTACTCTTATTAGATATATATATACCTTCACAGCTGATCTCAGTCAGTACACTAAGTCCCTTATAAATATTTATAACATCCCACTTCACCACAACCATCATCTCACTATTCACATAGGTTCACTGTCCTATTTAACAAACTACATTATTTATCTCATCTGTGTGTGTGAATGGTCTTTCACCATCATCACTTTTTAATTTCTGCTAACCCTGTATTTGTAAATATTTAATTAATAAACCCAATAACCGCTTTGATCATTATCTAGTTCTTTAATGTATCACTCGTGCTGTCAGTGTTAAATGTTTACATATAGGTAAAATTCCACATTTAGATGAGGTTGGGGGCTCTTTCTTTATCGGGATTTAAGGACAGAAGGTAAGTCGTGGGGAAATAGAACACTTTCCATAATTTACTAGAAAACCCTATCTAGTGGAGAGCATTCGCACTCTCTTCTTCTTGTCCTTATCTTGAATAGGTCTCTTTCTTAACAAGCCAATATCTGGAGACCTTCATAACATTCCATAGGCCATCCCCAGCGACAACTACTGTTGTAGTTGCACCAATATACACTTACGACACCAGTGAGCACAAGAATATTACGATGCTCTGTAACATCATGTGTAATTTATGAATGTGAAAATGAGATAATAAACGACAGACTGAAAAAAAAAATGGAAAGCAGGAGAGACTGTGGCTCTTAAGCATGATGCAGCGGATAACACAGACAGCTAGAAAATGTTTATAAAAAATATTAAATTCTCCACACACAAAAAACAGGAGAAAGTCGTCAGTGAACATGATTAGGCACAGACAATCAAATCTTTTCGTGCACAGCTTGAGAACAGGCAAAAATAGAGTTTCTGGTTCACAACTGGTAAATTAAACTGATAGAGAAGAAAGCTAAGACGAGAGAGATAAATACCCTGATAAATGGCTATTGCTGCATGAAAAGAGATCGAAGACACGGCTGATTCAAGTCACCAAAGACCGTAGGAAATGGAGACTTGATCCCATTGCCGGTCGGCATAGCCTCAGTTAGTTAATAAATGATCCTCACGTCTTTTATGTTTCACTCCAGGGTCTGTTTGTCTGTCCTTGTCTACAGAAGTGTTTGTGTATCTGCTTAATAAACTCATTCTCTGTTCCTTTTAATCTCACAAAGCATAACAACGTATCCCCTCACATTTTGTTGAATGGCTTGTCTCGCAAACCAATCAACGTGTCATAAATATTTCCATATTGGAAGTGAATGCTTTTAACTTTCATGTCAATCTGAAGAACCCAATCTTCAGTTGGGGATCTCAGAGTTCAAACGTATTTTCTGATGCTTGACTTATTATGTTAGGTAAATCAGGGGTGGGCAAGAAGCCAATCGCCAGATTTTAGCCTTAAAAAATGCAAAGAAACCCTTCTCTATATGATCTCAAAATTCCAGCTGTGTATGTTATTGGCAATTACTCAAACTCGACTGCTTAAACATAAAATCGCCTGGAAAGACATACACCATTGATCTTGTATATTCCAGAACGTGACCCGTCAAAAATAGTGAAGTTTACAGATTTAAAACCTGGTTGCGCCGTACTCGAGTCTACCCAGTTGTACAAGTAAGTACCCGATTCTGTTCTTGTGTTAGGGAAGCAAAAGGCAGCGAGGAGGAGGACCGGTCATCTCATTTTATAAAGATGAGAGCAGTATAGTGAAGTCTCTAACACTTCACTCTCCTAGGGCAATATCTGTACTTATTTTTAAATATTATTTCATGAGGATTTTTTATTGTTTGAGCCTTTAACATTACCTATATGTTGCCTTGTAAAAATTGCTGTTCTGTTCTTATGCATAATTACTTCCCCTCTATGGGAGCATGGAGCGATCACAGCAGATAGTCCCCCCCCCCCCCCCGCTGTAGGAAACCTTCCCTAAATCATGTATATGCTCTTGCAGCAGGGCCGGATTGAGGCTAACTGATGCCCTAAGCACAGCCCAACAATGGTGCTCACCTCGACCTTCCATTGCTTAACTGACAAGACATTAATACTCAATAAGAGCTGAAGGTGAAATAAGAGATTGAAAAATTCAGTTTTCTTCCAAGCCAGACCCCACAACTATATTAAATAAAAACATTTTTTTTATTTTATATTTTATTTAACACGAAATAGAGTGAGCAATATAAGCAAATTATTTACTTATAACTAGAGCAATTACAAAAAATTCGACTAAAGTCGAATGTGGCAGTGAAATAGTTTAGAGTTAAGGGCATGGTATTTATAGGGGAAAAAGTCTGTGGTGCCCCCACTTCCCTTGGTGCCCTAAGCGCATGCTTATTTTGCTTAATGGTTAATCCAGCCCTGTCTTGCAGCAATGGTTTTTGTAGCATGTTGTTTTGCATGATGAGGTAGTCAGGCCGATATAATGCACAACCTCATTGTTACTGCCTTCAGGAGCAGGAGTCCTATTATTTATTTGTTTCGCACGGAAATCACACGGAATTTTACATTTACATAATTTATTGAAATGTCCTTTTTTTTTTTTTTATAAACTGCATTCTCTCTTTTCTCAGTTTAAAAAAAAAATCAGTGTTTGCTTCCATATTCTAGGTATATTATGATGTTTTAAAATTTCGCTTTCTTCATCATTCATTTTTTCCCCCACATCATTTGTTCTTTTTTCAACTATATCCTGTTGTTCGTCTCTCTTGCTTTCTAAGCTTACAAGTATGTCATGCAAATTAGTTTACCATTTCGTCGTAAATCAAAAATGTTTGCTGTGTTTACGCCATGAATCACCCAGATTACGGCAGTTTCTTCCCATAATGCCAAGGACGCCACCGGCAGGAATCACTGGTGCACGCTATCTTTCTTATTCATTTGCCTACATCACCGTACTCCTTACCTGGACTCGTGCCAAAATCCTGTGGCTTTTCCTGGCACGTTTCATTTTAAATAATGTTTCTTTATCATACCTGTACGCCGTGTTGGTCCCGCTTTTAGCTGAGGTGGTAGATGAAACTGCATATTCCCACGGTACTCAAATATAATGATGGCTTGCAGGTTGTCGAAGATGCTGGGATCATAGACTAGTGTGTCTTTGAAATAATAACGGTATGTTGATAACAGCTTCTGATAACAGTAGAGAGTTTGGTACTGGCATTACTTGACGGGAACTCTTGCTGAATATATGAAGTAGGGTTTGTCTCTGTTTTAATTTGCCTATTTTCTCGTCGCTTTTTTGGTTTTGTTAAATGAGTATTTATTTACAGGTAAAATGTACTTTAAATATATATATGTATATAAAGGTAAAATGTACTTTAAATATATATATGTGTATATAAAGGTAAAATGTACTTTATATATATATATATATATATATATATATATATATATATATATATATATATATATATATATATATAGGTAAAATGTACTTTATATATATGTATATAAAGGTAAAATGTACTTTATATATATATATATATATATATATATATATATATATATATATATATATATATATATATATATATATTTATATATATATATATAGATATATATGTATATATATATATGTATATGTATATAAAGGTGAAATGTACTTTAAATATATATATGTATATAAAGGTAAAATGTACTTTAAATATATATATGTATATAAAGGTAAAATGTACTTTAAATATATATATGTATATAAAGGTAAAATGTACTTTAAATATATATATGTATATAAAGGTAAAATGTACTTTAAATATATATATGTATATAAAGGTAAAATGTACTTTAAATATATATATGTATATATGTATATAAAGGTAAAATGTACTTTATATATTTATATATGTAAATAAAACAAGGTGTGATCATCATGTTCCTATTTGCTTCTTATCTGCAACCAAGCATTTATGTGCTCTTGCAGCTGTGGACTCTGCAGCAATTTGTTTTGCATGATGACGTTTCCCTGACCCCATGCACAACCTCATGGTTGTCGCCTTCTACGCCATGCCTAAGGGAGCTTTAGGCCTATACTGTCTTTGCTTCCTCGAAGATCCCCGTGAACTACACGTGGCGTGTGTGTGTGTGTGGTTTTTAAAGGTGTTTATTTACACCCTTTCTTGTATAGTTTTCTGCGTATGTCTGTAATGAGCAATACGCAACTGAGGTGGGGCAATCGTAAAAAGTTCAAATCCAAGCGAAGGCGAAGATAACATCCTATGAAAACTAAAACTCAATGCAAATATTTCTTTTCCCTTTCTTCGAACCAGGTCAGACATCAACGTGCACGCGAAGGAAGTAGCCTTATAGTGTATTGATTAATATGTTTCGACATTTAAAAAAAAATGTATATTAGATTACCATTGTATTGTGACTTTAAGAATATATTCATCTTGCTTGCATCTATTGGGAGTTGTGTAGACAAACAAACATTACAATAGTTAAGATTAAAACCAGGGTCGGGCTTAGTAATTGCTGGGCCCGTTTTGGACCAGTCTGGTTCCCCCCTCCCCCCTTTTTTTTTCTTCCCGGATTAGGATAATAGTTTAGTTGTAATACATTTTATGTCGAAGTATAGTGGAGGCTGAGATGCAAAGAATGAACCAGTGTTGGGGCACTGTACAAAAGGATGACCGCCGACCGAGCAAAGTGGAATCAATTTGTTGTTGCCCTACAAGACGCCACCAGGCGTAATGGCCACTGACTGCTTTGACGGTCGGCGGCTAAGGATCAAAGAAGAAGAAGATAGCTAGTAAATACATATATTGTTTTACTTTTAATACAGTTTTATAGTATATTCCTGATACCTAATTTTAAAATATTCTTCGTTCCTTATATTGTCAAAGCTGGAGATAGGAATCCGATTGCGCAGCCCAAATATGCACGGGGGCCGATTAAGGTTAAATCGGTTAAATCAGCCTAAGGCCGACCCTGATTAAAATAAACCCCTGGCGCATCAGTGGTTTAGTAGTTAGAATAATTTCTTTCAAGCAAATTTTCTGCGTTCGATTCCTGGCAGAGGTAAGATCAAGGAAGGTAAAGGATCCCGTTACACGCACATTGAGGCATATTGGAAATATGGTGTTAGGCCCATATTTTCTTGACCATCGGCACACTAGGGGTGATGTGGTCAGCATCACGCAGGCCGCCTTAACCTTCCTAGAGTTGCTCTGGTACCCAATCCACGAGGCTGGGTCGACCCCGGAGCCGTTTGCGGTCTAAAAGATCCCACCTCAACTGGGGATCGAACCTGGCAGAGGTACCATTAAAAAAAATGTAAGTACCTGCTTTTAGTTTTTATAAGTGTGTCTTTGTTAATTATAATTTGCAAGTGCCCGTTATGTGCCGACTGGCTTACTTGCTCGATGGACGGTGAAAGGTGGAAGGAAGTGGAAAGGATGAAACTGAATACAAGAGAAATGGTGCTATTCTCAAGATTGGTTTGGTTTGGTTTTATAATGACTATCTTCATTGCACACGGACTATTCCATCAGTGCTCAGATCTCCCCCTTAGATCACACAAGGTGGATCTCAGCACAGGGCACGAACTCTGTACAACCGGCGAGAATCCCAATGTGTTTATATAGAAATCACACATTCTATAAATATTTTTATTGTGGGTAGGTTTCTAATTTTTAAATTTTGCCAGTGCAGCGGCCTTATAGGCCTATTCTTTACGATTTCCAACTGCCGTGGGGTTTTTAATGTGCGCAACTTGAACACGGGACCTCCTATTTTTCGCCCGTACCCGAGAAGGCTAGGTATCCGATCTCACTACTTATGAGACCAGGGGGGAGTATGACATCATTAGGACCAATTGTTCTGAAAAAATGTGTTTCCATAAATTATATTCCTCAACTGGGAATCGAACCCGGTACCTCTAGAACTCGAGGCAGACGCCATACCTCTTAGCCACTCCGATCTCTATTCTCAAGATATGACACAAACAGTACATCATAATTGTTTGCTGTCATGTCTTGACGGGTTACTTGTTGATATACATGTATATATATATATATATATATATATATATATATATATATATATATATATATATATATATATATATATATATAGAGAGAGAGAGAGAGAGAGAGAGAGAGAGAGTGAGAGAGAGCACAGTCCTGATAAGCGGAACTCGCATAAGTCGAATCTCGGTTAAGTCGAAGCAATTTTGCAGGTCCCAACAAGAAGTCTTCTTTGATGGAAAATCCTGATAAGCAGAATTTCGGATAAGCGGAGGTATTATAGATGGCCCCAGCGGATTCCGCTTATCCGGACTGCACTGTGTGTGTATATATATATATATATATATATATATATATATATATATATATATATATATATATATATATATATATATATATATATATATATATATATA
>JAMPIV010011228.1:42500-85000 GCA_024509875.1 Oreohelix idahoensis
GAATAACGGACTTAAGTCCAACAGTACAAGAGAACATTCTGATATAATTATTGGGTTTTCAGGGTGACTTGTCTGGCCTCGTGTTTTACACCCAGAAAGAGACAGAGTACCAACCCAAAGAATATTAAGAATAAATGGTAACTGGACTTATAGATATCCAGATTTCTTTTTTCCCCAAGTTCATATACATTCAGCCTGTGGCGGCGACAGAATCAAGCATTGACATTACCTGAATAACAACCACTGTGTTGTGAAGAAGATTTATCCTGAACAGATTTATTTACCTGACACTCGATTTAACGATCGAATATTAGATCTCTTAAGTATTTTCCTACGTGGACAAAAATTGAAGTGACATAATCAGCATCCTACTAATAGTAACGAATCAAGCGTTTCCCAACATTTGGATTAATTAGTCTTGGAGACACTGGGGCTTGTTTCGACAAAAACACCAACCTTGGATTTACTGAGTGTACCTTAACGATTGTTCCAGATGTTGTGAAAGCACCTATTAGGTAAGAGTGACTGGATGTGATCACAGGTTTGTCAGAGCGATATATATATATATATGTGATGGGGCCGAAAAGGAGACGCCCGCCCCCTACCTGTTTTTGGGCAGATTATTTTCGATGTGCGCGAAGCATTCTGGGTTGTGAAAAGTCTGAAGTAGAAGATATGTAATGAGGCCACAATAATGCCTTTAAATTAAGTTGTGGTGTAGAATTGTGTTATATTAAATAGCTGTAGGTTTTATTTGTGTTTTCGCTATTCCTAAGCGATAATCGCGTGTGATATTTAAGTAGCCAAGATTAATACGCCCAGCGCGCAGTAGTTGAGTGATTAACCTAGTGCCTATAAAAAGAGATAGCGAACTACAAGCGGGCCTATTTTGCCACAGCCGCCAGAGAGAACAGACGACAGAGCCAAGCTGTAAATGCCTTGAGCACGTGAGTTAATTTAAATTAGAATTAGTTTTATTTAATTCGGAAATAATATCGATGTGGCTATTTTAATGTTGAGTGATATAGATAGATGTTTCCAAAGGAAATGTCTTTTTAGGACATTATAATTTAGTCTTGAAATGATAGATGAGTGAAAATAATGTTTGATAGGTTTTTATTAGGCACGCAAAGCCTAAATCCAGATGTGAGAATTTAGTATCAAGTATTTCATCCATCAGACCGGGCAAATTTAGTAGGAGAGTGTTTTATACATGAAACTGGACAGAAATGTTATCAGAAACTGCAATTTAGATAATATTAACTAGTTGGGAAGATGGCAACAGGGAGAGCCACGTGGTGATTGTATAAAAGCGGCGCGAGGGGTCTGCGGTAACACTCTTAGTTATCACTTAATGTTACGCAGTTTTATATTGTGTGAATTGAGACGGGGGTGGGAAGCAGATAAAGATAATGTTCCCCAGTAAAGGAAAGAGAGAGTTTTCTTGGTAAATGTTACGCCATGTGGCACGTTGTGTATTTAGTCCCAGTTTGGCTTAAGTCGAGAATAATTATATTGTATTCTTTATGTAAGAGTAATTTAGTGTATTTCACGTTTATTGATAATTCTACTGTATATTTAATGGGTTACTGTGAGGTGAGAATATGTATTTAGATTTCTGGAGAGCGCGAGGCCACTCCTTTGTTGAGACATGTGTTTCTCTGGTTGCTCCCGGCGGAGCATGGGAACACCAATGTGACTGGTGTCTATCACAAGCCGACAAGAAGCATTTTTATGCTAAAATTGCTATGGCAGTGATTTGTTTCGGTAACGATGTGTTTCATGTGATGAGATTCCCAGTCTCATCAGTGGTCATATACGACACGCTTGTTGCCAGGCGCACCAGTCGTCACATACGACATGCTTCAGAATGCAGTAGCGAATACTGATGTGGATCGGTTACGAGGTAGTAGCTTATTCTCATTACTGAGAGTATTTGTTGTACATATAGTTGAATATTATTTTATGTCCATTTTATGATTATTTAATTATGGTTATGTGAGGAATGGTTGTGAGAGCACGTGGGCTCACTTCAAGATATATATTTCTCTTCTCCGCTCCTGAGGGAGCATGGGGCCAACAGTGTGGTTTGCCTTCATATTAAGCATTCAGATGCTCGGGCAGTAGTGGTTTTGGTAGCAATCTGTGTTACATGGTGAGGTTGCCAGCCTCATGCACAACACCTTACTAGTCTCATTGGACGACATGCATGAGTGTGTGTGTGTGTGTGATAGCTGAGTGTGTGCTCTTGTAGTAGTGGTTTCGGTAGCAACCTGTGTTACATGGTGAGATTGCCAGCCCCACGCACAACACCTTACTAGTCGCATTGGATGACACGCATGAGTGCGTGCGTGTGTGATAGTTGAGGATGTCAGGTAGTACACGTGGAAGGACTGTTTCACAGGTGAGAGCGTGGTGTTTCTCATTCAGTATTATATTATGATTTTAACTATTCTGTGTTTTGTTTGCTTCTTCAGATTAACATCGGGCACTGTTGGGTGTTTTGTTTTGTTTGGTTTTGTGATGTTCGCTAGTTTATTTGTTTAATGTTTGCTTTGTCACTGAATGGGTTGTAAAAACAAATATAGCCCCTGCCTCTAGAATCAAGAGTTTTATTGTTGTTCGGGTCGGTGCGAGTGTGACAAGAGAGTGATCACACATCACAATATAATCATCATCATCATCTCGCCCACCCCACCATATATATATATATATATATATATATATATATATATATATATATATATATATATATATATATATATATATATATATATATATATATATATATATATATATATATATATATATATATATGAAAATTGTCTGATCTAAGAATCTCAGTCGTAATCGATAGGCTGGATAGATTATCTCTCAAATCCAGGGACAGACTTTACCTTTCACCATTTCACTCGTGAAAAATCTATTTCTTTACCTTATCTCCCACTGAGCTATCACCGGTTCTAGTTCTATTCAAACCGGACCATAATTGATCTTACATACCTATCCAAAATCGACGACAGGGACAGACATGAAGGGGATGAACAAGATATGTAAAGACCATTTGCTGAAGGCACGGGACTGGCAGACTCGGCATGTGTTTTTGAAGGCCTATGCTCCATAGGGGGCTAAAGGGTACTGATTGATTGATTGATCTTCCAAATATCAGTAATTTTCAAATTGCAACAACCTGGCATATTGGCATTATGAAATTATTTCACAGTTATGACAGCTCCTTATTCTACAAAAACCTTACATGAGCGACCATGTCACGAGGTAGTTCTGGGTGGTATCTCACCGAGATAATGAAAGAATACAACCACCGCTTCCTCATGCATGTCGTAAGTGGGGATTAATATGTGCATTGGTTGGCAAGGTCATTATAAAATCCCACCTTTTTCTGTCAGTACATAACGCTAAGGGAAGCAACTTTGGTTGAAAGTTAGACATTAATTGTGTAGTTTCCCTTATATGTACTCTCCCGAAAGTAGTAACACCTACCAAAGAAGAATGCACAAATGACGGTGTGCATAACAATTTATTTATAGAATGTGTGATCCCGTTTACACACATTGGGATCCTCGCTGCTGCTACGTAGTTCGTGTACTGTGGTGATGCTCAGTGGCTTAAAAAAAATACTTCTGAATAAGTAAAATTGCCGTTAGGTATTGGTGCTTTTGAATGTATTTCCCGTCTTATGACGAGCTTTTACACTAGTAACAAATAAATTGTTACAGAAACCATCGCTGTAAGAGCACATAGGCGCGTTGGTGCAGATTTCTTGCAATAGAATCGGCTGCTGCGCGCTCCAAAATGAATAAAAACGGACATGATGATGATGGTGATGACAATTAACGAAGAATTAATATGCGGGCTCCTGATAATAACAGTTTATGTGAGTTACAGAAGGCCTTTCTGCTACCACTTATGACCTCAAACAGACCTATTCTGCTATTATGTATGCTAGCTACGTTAAATGTCTAGGGTACTGAATTGTGATGTGTAGGTAATTAAATATACAGACACACACATGTAAATACTAAGTCTAATACTAAGAATAATAATCTCTATAATAAAATCAACTAACACTGTCTTTAGAAGTTAAATTTGACAATCTTTTAAATTTATTTAGTCCTGAACCAAATGTTTCTTCTGGTCAGGACGTATGAAATAATATGTATTTATCAATAAAGGTGCATATATATTGAACAATTAAATGAAAATTTTATACATAAATATATTGTTACATTGGTTAATATTAATATTGACTACAGTGTCTTTGGAAAAACTAGCACTGGATGTTTAGTTGGGGTGGTGTCATCATGCCCAATCTCTGTTTTATAATGTTCATTGTCCTTGAAATATAGACCTGCAGTACAGTTTTTATCAACACGATTTTGGTTTATTTATTTATTTGTGGAACCAGTGTGATGAATCTACAGCAGGCCAGGTATTCACTTATCTGGCCTGTGACGATGCAGTAAAGAATTCCTGTGGCCCACTCCTCACAAGTGCTGGAGTAAAATGTTAGGCTGCTTCGACATCCACTCTTGTACTTCTACAAAAGCATCTGGCACTAGCGTAGTGCCAGACCAGAAACTCTGAAACCAAAATGTGTGCCATGTGTCACACACTGCTTAATGCACCAATTTTACACACACAACAAAGCAAACAGAACTTACAAAGATTGGGTCAGATCTCTCTGACCAACTCAGCACATCTCACCCAGGTGGTATCAAATAGTACCAGTTTCCAAAGACTGCATTGCATCCAAAATATGTTCAATAGTTTCCCCTTCCATCCAATAAGGTGGGTGTTATGTTCCCACTGATCTCAAATATAGATCTGTCTTCTATAGTCGTTGATATGCTTTCTATTATTATGTGTTTGTCTCTAGGCCCTGGCTGTCGCTGGGGACCTAGAATAAGCACTCACTTGTCGTAATCATTTTTCATGATATGGCAGTATCAATCACTCAAAATATTAAATGTTAAATAAAAGGGTTAATGAATTTTTCTCCTTACCACAATTCAAAATGTGAAAACACAGTTACGTTGTACCTAGCAAAACTCAGCTGAGCTGCTGGCTATAGTATGGCGTCCCACTGATAATATATAATATCTTCTGGAAATCACTCATTTAGCATTAACGAACTGTGTTTAAGGACCGTCTTTTAAAAATGGCACAAGCGTGCGTCTCTCTTTCAATAATATAAATGCTTTTGTCCAATCAGCGGACTTCCCCTCTACCTTTTCAAATATTCAAACTAAAAGTCCAATTTCAGTCCAATCTGTGTCTAGTGTGTAGTATTTTTCTGTCGGTCCGTCTGTCTCAACTTGGTTTTTCCCAAAATTACACTTGTTTTTTAGACTAACTACAAGAAAAAACTACACAAATCTGCCCCACTTACTTATACGATTTCTATGCTAAGTTATTTTTAGCTTCTGTCCTCCTACTTTGCCCCTAGTCCAACTGCAGTTTGATTTTATGCGTTCGGCTCAAGAACGTCAAAATGTAACTTTAGTGAAAATATGCACAAAAAACTGTTTGCTAGTCTGTATTGAACAATACAGTCTTTCGTCAATATGTTCCGTGTTATCTGTCCGTCTGTGTAATTAAAAGTATATTCTTTGTCAGATTAAGATGGGCTATCAAACTAGCTAGTTTTTATTCTCCTAACTTTATTATTAAAGAAAAACCTACTTTTCTCAAGGTTAGTTTTGAAATTTGTTTTTGAACCTTCGTCCACGGCGTTTTGCCACTGTATTCAAACAAAACAACCAATTACCGTAAAACGTCCAAGATACGACTGATTCTAACAAGAGCTAAGGTCGTTTTTCTACCAATTCCTTACATTGTGTCAACTAATTGTAGTGGTTTTGATGGTATTGTATGGTTGTTATGTTACCTAGTGTAATGTATGAGGTCAGCTGTGAAGGCTCCTGAGATAAATGTTTATGTGAATTACAGAAGGCTCTTCTTACTACCACTTACGACCTCAAACAGATCTCTATTACTATCATGAATGTAGCTACGTTAAAAGTCTAGGGTACTGAAATGTAATGTGTTGTAATATAATATACAGACACACACAGGTAATTAATAAGTCTAATAATATTAATAAAATCTATAATACACTGAACTAACTCAGACTGTTTCAGTTTAGATTTTAGCAATTTTTTTAAAATTTATTAGTTCTGAACCAATGTTTTATTTTGGTCAGAACATATGAAATGTTATGGAGTTATAAATGGAATGCATAAATATATGGCATAATAAAATGGAATTTGTGTACATAGGTATTTTATAAGACTGGTTAATATTAATAATATCTATACTGTCTTTTGGAGAACTATTACTGGATGTGCTGTTGGGGTGGTGTCATCACTCCCACTCTGTGACTACAACAAGCTTTGTCCATTGACTTATAGACTGTAGTTAAATGCTATATTTCCCAAGAATTAAGTCTATATTTGATTGGGGAAATATTTGTGAATAGTTGTGAATACTGGTGAATCTTCAGCCGGCCACGTATTCACTTATCTCGTCTGTGACGATCTGATGCAGGATTCCTGTGGCCCACTCCTCTCTGTAGCTGGAATATAATGCTAGGCTGCACCGAAAACATTGTTAGGCGGCACACACATCTGCTTGTGTATTCTTGCTTAAGTATTTGGCACTACCTTTAGTGCCAAAACAGAAACTCACAATTCTGAAACAAAATTTGTGCCATGTGTCAGTACTCTATCCACTGCGCCACTCTTACACACGACACAACACAACGACATTACACAGAATGGGTCAGATCTCTCTGACCAACATAGCACATCTTACCCAGTTGTTTTCATATAGTACCAGTTCCCCAAGACTGCATTGCATCTGAGATATGTTAAATAGTTTCCTCTTTCCTTCAATAAGATAGGTGATATGTTCCCACTGATCTCAATAATAGATCCGCCTTCCATAGTCTTAGTTAGGCGTCCATATATTTTGTGTTTGTCTCTAGACCCTGAACTTGGGCTGGGGACCTAGAGCGAGCACTTACTTGTCGTAATCATTTTACATGTACTTTATGGCAGTTACCTGCTAACAATCACTCAAAATATTAAAATATACAAGATAAATACCAATTAAATGGTATCTTACAGGAGAATTCCACACGCCTCCAGGTTTGATGACCCCCCTACCCCCCACCCAAACCAACTTGATCTAGCAAAAAACTGAGACATGCTGGCTATATGAACCCCCTCACGCTAATCACTTTGCTCTCCAGACCTGCGAATAGGTGTTTGGGAAAAAAGTCCACTGCCACGTAGAAAAGAAAAAACAAGCCTACCCCCTCAACAACGCTTTTTCCTCAACCATCACGAATAACAAAAAACAAAAATTAAGGGTCAGTCTTATCTGTGTTAGGATTTCACAATAAACAGTTAACTTAAAATACCAACATTCTGGGGTAATACCCAAAAACCATTCCGCAAAACGCACCTACCCAAACACACCAACTCAAACAAAACACCCATCAATTCGTCAACCACTTTTCACCTGGGGGGGGGGCCACTCGCCCATTACCCAGCTATTCCCCCCAATTTATACACCATTTGCGCTTTCATCTAACCACCCCCCTCAGAAATTTTAATCTTTGTGAAATGTATGTACATCGTTACTGGGGGCCTCGCTAGAAAGTCTGACTAAAAATTTAGGGAGGGAAGCTCCCAGTGGGAGGAGTTGAAAAAAAACAATAATCTTCCTTGTTGTCTACTCACAGTACTGTTCCGCAATCTTATAGTAGGCTTTTTATTTCTTGCGCCCACCGTTTCATGGCTATCACCCCCCCAATGAGCTAGGTTTTACGATCAATATCTCATTTGGGGGGAAACCCAAAGAGACAAAAACAATCATGTCGTTTCTCGCTAAGGGTCAGTTTTTTTAAAATTCAGTGACCGTCTTCGCACAGGATCGTGTTGCCGCTCTGAATTCAAAAATAAAACGGACCGGATGTTCTCTAGGCAACCAAAGAAATGACTCATTTTTTCAAACAAAGCTTGGGGGGTCACCCTTTGGGGGTCCATTTCCTTACATTGTGGTCAATAGTGTACGGTGAATGGGGGGGGGGGGTTTTACGTTGGCAAATCATGCGTCTTTGTAGCCTTTCATGATTTCAAAACATTCCGTGTGTTTCAGTGTCATTAATAAAAAACATTTTCCTAAAAAAATAGAAAAACGCTAAAAAAAACGTAGCGCTTCGTTCAAAGGGTAAAACGTATTCCGCTCTGCAGTCTTAAAATAAGTCTTGAATGGCGTTAAAAAAGCATATTTTTTTTATTGGAGCATAGCATTTTCTCTCTAAGTGTTTACGTTATTTTAGCACCCCCCCCCATTTCGTGGTTATCGTTTATATTTGGCAAAGTGCATTTGTACAAGGCGTGCGTACACTGCGCCCTGAATATTCATCAACCTATAGACAGAGCATGCCAAACACTCGTTAGGGGGATATACTCGTCCAGCAATCCCCTCAGAGTTATGAAACATGAAAAAACAAAAGGGGATTTTCCCTTCCCACATGGGTTGTTATTAAATGGAAGGGGCACAAAATAGTTAGAGTAGATTGTAAAAGGTTTACCATGATCATTTTCATTTGTGTCTAACCCTATGTGGGAGCGATACATAATTTTGTTTTATTTATTGAACTGTTAGTATGTTAGCTTCGGGGCAATTTGGTGCGTACAACAAAAAATCTCCCTACATGCTCCGCCGAAAGGCATTTATCAACTTCAAAGCAGCCTGAACACGTAGGTTCAAAATTAAAAATGTTCAAAAAAAAAACCACAAAATGTCGCAAATTTATATCATTGAAAACAGTGACAGTTTCGTCTGCCCATATATACTTAAATCATCGTTTGGGGGTTATTGTTTGGGGTGAAGGGGGGTGAAAAAAAATGGTAACCCCCGGGGGTGGGGGTTTTAGCCAGAGATCTGAACGCGCATATTATTAAGTCACTAACTGGCTGTTACGCTTTTAAGTTCGATGGTCCATGATCATCACTTAATTTTGGGCCGAGTATCTTTTATCAAGTTTTTGTCGAAAGGGGATAAGAGTGATATGGTATGTGTTGTAATGTCATGCAAGGAAAAGGGGAAAATGCAACCAAAAACTTACTGGTCCAAGCATTAATATAAATGGTTATCACGGTGTAAAAAAAAAACTCGCCAAGCGCGGGCCATTATTAGCGTTAAGCTATCCTGGGGAGGGTTCAATTTATTTTTTAAAAAAAACCGTTCTTATTTTTTATGCTCAGCTTATGCTGCCATCCGGTTACCCCGTGTAAATCGATGTTATTAATGTGAACGTTAAGTACGTGTATCGGTATGTTGTCGTCAGTGTGGGACGTTGGCCTGAAAACAGGGGGACCATTAAGGAGGGTTGACTCACTTTGGGCGCCGTAGCATTTAGCACTTTTTATTGCGCCCTACATGGCTGTTGCAGGGCTAGTTTAATTTTTTTTCAAAAGAAGGGGTTAAGAAAACATGGGGGGTTCTAGATATCACAAATTCGTGCCATTTTATGTTTTCAATTGTTTTATCAGCGCTTGCCCAACTCGTATTCACGTATCTAACAAAAGGGGGGGTTGCCAAACGAAAATTTTGTCCTGATGATTTCTTTTTTTTATTTTCTGACCCGATGTTATTGTTGTTTTGATGACATATAATTGATGATCATTTGATGATTGTTTGGTGAATCATATAACAAGGGAATTTTTCCAGTGAGCGAAAACATGATTTTTAAACGTCGTGCATTACCCTATATTATTTCTCAAACATGTCAGGAATAACCCTTTTTAATCGTCGGGAACCCACTCGGAATAGATAAAAACCTCCCCTAAATTTAACAATCGTGTAAGTGAAATGTAAAACAGTGCTACGGATCGCTAGTTTTCGAGAAACCAAATAAGAACATAGGCGCATCTATTGCACTCGTAAGGTTTAAGGGGGGGGGGTGTGGGTCAACATCGCATTCACCTATTAGTTCCCAATTTAGGGGGACCCACTTTAAGGTGCCCCACCCCAAAGTCATATTCAGTTTGACTACATCCGATCCGAAATAGAAGCTAGAACCTGAGAATTTACCTAAAATCCAATAATACTATAAGAAAGTTCGTTTATCAGGACCAATCAAGACCTAGACAGACACCATTCTATTTTCATTAATCCTTTAAAACTTTCCTCCCATTGTTTTTTTTTATTCCTACCTTCGCGGCCGCACTTACTATTACAAGTGACCCCCTTTGTTCGTTTACTAAACAATGGGTGGTGTTTACTTGGCTTCCCAACGTATAAGCACGCCACCGATTGATTTCGCCCCGACCTATTTTAAGCCCCAAACCGATCGTTGTTTCCCCCGTTCCTTTCAAAACCCTATCTGCCCCAATTGGCACACCCTAGATCAAAGCCCAATACTTAAACTACTGAAACGGGGGTAACTTTGATCTTGTATTCTCATTTTGGGGGGGGGGCCACGTGGGGGGGAAAACGGGGGATCTTGGACACTGGGGGGTTGCAGGTGTGGGTTGCGAGCCGGCAGAGGCGAAGTGACTTTATCGGCTAAATTACGGGCCAAAAAACTAAACGCAGAAACTTTGACTCAAGGAGCCCCCCCAATTTCACCCTGATCTTTCTCTGTTAAATCACGGTCCCCCCTTCCTCTCCCCATCTTGGTAAATTTGCCATGTATCTCTCTACCTTTTTTTTATCACATTCCCTCTTTCCCTTATCTTAAAAAAAAAAAAAACCCAAACCAACAAAACCCAACCCCAAACCACCCCAATTTAAAAAAACCCATAAATAATATATGTGACCCGGGGGGACCGGGGGAACCTATTAGGTTATTTTTTTTTTATGGGAACTTTTTTTTGGGGCTTTAGAATAAAAAAATAAATAGCGGGGGATAATGATGGGCAAAATTGCCCAGTTTTTAGGGGAAAAATAGGGGTGAAAAGGTTTAATTTTCTTTTTTAGTTTTAATTAATGGGTATGGGGGAAAAAAAAAAAAAGGGGGAAAAAAAAAAAAAAAAAATAAAAAAAGAGGGGGATAAAAAAGGCCATGAAAAAAACGGAGTTAAGGTTTTAAAAAAAAAAAAAAAAAAAAATACAAGTTTGTATGCATTGTTAATGCCAACTTTTATTAACAATAATTAACCATTTTAACCATTTTTAGGGGGGGGGGGGGGCTTCCCCCCCCATTTTTTCAAAAAGGTTCAAATTATTTAATAAAACTTGTGGGGGGGGGGGTGGGGGTTGGGGTGGGGTGGGGGTGATTTCTGATCTGTTGGGTCTGGACCAACAAAAGTCCTACCATACAGATATAGATTTGGAACTTTTTTCATTGCACCAGATTTTAACGCGTAAAATTCTTTTTGCTCCATGGATGGGGTGTGGAAATGTCTGGTGGAACCATATCCTTGTTCCGCTTTTGTTTCAACTTTTGGCGGCTACTTGCATTAACTAGCGACTGGGTGGGTTCAGTTCCCCTCTGAGTGGAAGAGGACCTTTGCTACAGGCAGCCCCCAGGCCTTCCTACATTGCTTCTGCATCTTTCTCACCACAAAGGGCCTGAGTTCAATCAGGCAATTTGAGAATAGGCTTGCTTGTGGAAGATTGATATCCTTCTAACTTTAGTGAAATGCCAAATTCACAGTGCGCAGGTCACATAACTGACCCATAAAATTTTATTCTGGATGTCCCTTCGCGAGTCAGATCAGTTAGAGGAGCACATATTAGAGTTAAAATTTTTGATATTTTTTTAGTAAAAACAAAATAACGACACGAATGATCGCACGTCTTTTTTTGTTTGTGGTCTAGGTGCTCTCTGCAGTTTTTCCAAGTTCTTGGGGTCAGGGGTCATGTTACCCTGATATACAGTATGTCCCAAGAATTCCAACTCTTTGCATCCAATACAACATTTTGTTGGTCTAGCAGTTAAGTTCGCTTCCCTGAGCCTATCAAATGACATATTCAGAGAGTTAATGTTTTCTTCAAATGTTTCTGTGACGACGAGGATATCATCCATGAAATTTGTGATACATGGATTATTCAGGGGATCCAACCATTTGCGCATCATCCTAGAAAATACACTCGGAGCATTTTTCAATCCGAATAGTAACATGTTGAATTCATAATGTCCTTCCGAGGTGCTAAAAGCTAAATAAGGTCTAACTTCAGGCTTCACTGGAATCTGGTAATAGCCTTTGCTAAGATCCACCTTCGAAAAGTATTTTGCCTTGTTCAATCTGGCAAATAACTGTTTTGTGTCCGGTAATGGATCCACTTGTCCTTCTGTGACAGCATTCAGTTTCCTGTAATCTATGCACAGTCTATGTTCCCCAGACGGTTTCCTCAAAAAACTACACTGGAGCTAAACGAAGATTCACTGTGAAAAATAATCCCTTCTTTCAACAAATAATCTATTTCCTCTTTCAATGCCTTCTCCTTCGCGAACGGAATAGAATAGGCTCTCATACAGATTGGGTTTTAGTCTACCCTTTTCATGTCATACTGTAGCAAATTTGTATGTCCTGGTTTATCTGTTAATACATCTGTATGTTCCTCCAGAACCTGTTGAACTCTCTCCCTCTGGTTTTTAGTCAGGTGCTTACTGAATTTTACCTATGCTGCTGTTTCACAAGGATGTAATGGGTATTCATGTGAGGTGAGTGGTTCCTTTTTCATTTGAGTTGCGATAGCCAAGGTCAGTAAGGGGGTGCTTTCCTGGAGTGGTCTGTCCAGATACTTCTTTAACAGGTTTACATGATAAACTTTTTCCTTCCCCTTTTTGTCAATTTTATAGTTTGTTCTAGACACCTTCTCTAGAACCGTATATGGACCTTGCCATCCAATTTGCAACTTATTCTGGCTGCCGGGTAGTAGAAGAAGCACCTTCTCTCCCACAGCTAATTCTCTGTCCTTTGCTTTCCTATTAAAATGCGCTGCATGTTTCTTCCTGGCATGGCTCAAATTATCATTTGCCAGTTTCCATCCAGCTTTCAGACGAGTGGTCAGCTCGTTCACATATTGATATGATGAGGTAACAGTCTCTTCTGCTTTCTCATCTGTCCAGGTCCTTAATAATGCTTCCAATGGACCTTTTATTGGCCTCCCAAATAGCAGGGTTGCGGGAGCCATCCCGGTTGAACTATGTGGTACCTCCCGATACGCAAACAACGCGGCGGGCAGAAAGTGATCCCACATATCAGGTTTTTCATGTGCCAGCTTCCTCATTATAGAAATGAGAGTCCCATTGAACCTCTTTACCTGGCCGTTCCCTTCTGGATGGTACGGACTACAATGAAAGTGTCTGGCTTGAAATAGCTTAAAAACTTCTTCCGTTAGTTTCCCCTTGAACTGTGAGCCATTATCAGTCAAGATTTGATGCGGGAATCCTAATCTTGTGAATATTGTAAGTAGTGCCTCTGCTACATGTTTTGAATCAATTGATGGCAGGGCTACCGCCTCTCCCCACATAGAACAAGTGTCCACCAGAGTAAGGATGTAACTGTTCCTTCTCTTGGTCCGAGTGAGAGGTCCCACAATATCCACTGCAACCCTCTCAAAAGGTGTTACCACTATGGGCATTTCCCCTAGAGTTGCAGGAGCAGTCCAATGCTTTGGAGCTACCCTTTGACATTCTGGACAGGATTTGACATATCTTTTTATATCTTCCGTTATCCCTGGCCAGAAGTAATGACAAGCTATACGCTGTCCTGTGGCGCTGATCCTCATGTGACCACTGAAGGGAATCGCATGCCCTAGTTTCATCACTTTATCCCTATATGAAGCGGGAAGAACCAGCTGGTTGTGACCATTTGTTCCAGTTCCGGCCTTCCTGTATATCAATTTGTTCTTCATAAAGTACTCTCCCTTGCTTGGAGGTGTGTGGCATTTAGGCAATTTTTTAAAACATGGCTTGAGTGTCCTATCCTCAACCTGCGCCTTCCTCATCTCTTCTGGATGAGCATTTATAAGTTCACCTTCTTCCTCCTTTGACTGTGACCTGGTCTGCACTGTCGCCATGATCACAGGTCTCTCGGGATTCCCCAAGAAGACGTATCTACACCCCAATATCAGAGGGTAGATTGGTTCATCTATCACTGCTGCTCTGATTTCTCCTTCCACATAGCGAGTTTTCACCGTTATCCTTGCGATGGGAAGTGTCATGAGTGGTATGTCCTTAGTCGCCCCTTGTATTTCCACTGTTTCTGTGGTATACTGACTTGGGTCCACTAGGCTAGACTTCACAACTGAATCATAATCCAAACCTGCATCATATAGGCACCTTATGGTGACCCCATTACAAATAACATCCTCACAAACTGGGGGGTGATAAGGTTCCTGCTGTCCATTAGGATTAACCTTTAATCTCTGGTTCCCCGATTTCATTGCAGCAATGTTTGAAGATTTCCTTTTACGAAATTCGGTGTTATGGTTGTCTTTCTTACACCATTTGCACCATCTCTTTCCTTGGTTAAAAGGTTTTCTTTCATTATATTTTTGGTCATTGAACTGTGAGTTTCTATCGCGATAATCATTTCGTGGCCTATCAATGTTTGTCCTACCTTTATTACCTTGTTCTCTGGTATCAAATTTACTAAAGTGCTGTGGAGCTTTAAAATTTTCTATATGCTTCTTTTTAGTGCCACTTACCTCTGCCTGGGCTGCCTGATACCTCTCAGCGACATTTAAAACCTCCTCCAACCTCTCTGCACCTTGTTCCATGAGAAATTTTCTCAAGTCTGGAGCCATGGACTCTCTTAATTGCTCTATCATGATCATCTCTTTGAGATCTTGGGTTTTCCCCAGAGCAGTCCATTTCTCTAAATAGGTTTCCAGTCTGGCAGAGAATTGGTGGTATGTCTCCCCAGACAAAAGTTTGGCATTTCTAAACTTTTACGATAAAATTCACCATTCTTTTCATATCTCAATAACAAAGCCTGCTTTAGCATGTCATAATTGTCTTGGTCGTCTCTATTCATCTTAGCAAAAACTTAATAAGAAGTACCTCTAAGCCCCTGGGATAACTTAAGACTCCACCTCTCTCTCTCTCCAACCCATACGTAGTAGCCAATAGTTCAAATCTACTGAGGTACCCCTCTATGTCATCGTCTTTCTCAACAAAATGGTCTAAATGAAACCCCATAGCTGAGGTTGAGGCTCCCTGACTAAGCGTGGCATCTGAGGGAAAGGGACTGGCACCATTTTCAGGAGCATGGCCTTGTAATTCCAGCTCCCTTAGTCGTAATTTGTTCTCCCTTTGCAATCTCCTATCTTCTGCTTCCCTTTCGGCAGTCAATCTCTTATCTTCTGCCTCTCTTTTGGCAGTCAATCTCCTTTCTGCTGCCTCCCTTTCAGCCTTTTTTTCTTCTAATTGGAGCCTCTTTATTTCAGCCTCCCTATCTGCCTCCAATGCCTTAGCCTCTTTGTCAGCCTCAATCTGCAGCCTCTTAAGTTCTTTGTCAGCCTCAATTTGTAACCTCTTCTCTTCAGCTAACCTCCTATCTTCCCTTTCAATATACTTGTCACATTCTGAAGTTACATACTGAATTAAAACCTGACCATCCATGTTCATCTCCTTCGCCGTCAGCACAGCAGCCGATCTAAATTTTGCTAGATCTACCATACTATATCATACAATTTAACAATGACTAAGGTAAATTCCAAGTATATAATTACTAAGGCAATATATTAATTAATTACCACTGGCTGTGAAGATTCAACAACTTTTATTTTCCACTTTTAATTTTAGGGACACTTTTAAATTTATACAACTCTGTCCCCACTAGTTTAATTCCCAGACCAGGAGACCCTAATATCTTTGATAAACCTAAATCCCGGGACAAGAGCTACCCAATTTTTGTAGTGGGAGAGGGTTCAAATCCCGGACAGGACCCCACTATTTGTAGTGGTTTTTGATGTTATTACGTGGTTGTTATGTCACCTAGTGTCCTGGATGAGGTCAGCTGTGAAGGCTCCTGATAATAACAGTTTATGTGAGTAAGGAAGGCCCTTCTGCTACCACTTATGACCTCAACCAGACCTATTCTGCTATTATGTATGTTAGCTACGTTTAATGTCTAGGGTACTTAAATGTGATGTGTAGGTAATTAAACACACAGACACTCACATGTAAATACTAATCTAATACTAAGAATAATAATCTCTATGATAAAATCAACTAACACTGTCTTTAGAAGTTAAATTTGACAATCTTTTAAATTTATTTAGTCCTGAACCAAATGTTTCTTCTGGTCAGGACGTATGAAATAATATGTATTTATCAATAAAGGTGCATATATATTGAACAATCAAATGAAAATTTTATACATAAATATATTGTTACATTGGTTAATATTAATATTGACTACAGTGTCTTTGGAAAAACTAGCACTGGATGTGTAGTTGGGGTGGTGTCATCATGCCCAATCTCTGTTTTATAAAAATATAGACCTGCAGTACAGTTTTTATCAACACGATTTTGGTTTATTTATTTATTTGTGGAACCAGTGTGATGAATCTACAGCAGGCCAGGTATTCACTTATCGGGCCTGTGACGATGCAGTAAAGAATTCCTGTGGCCCACTCCTCACAAGTGCTGGAGTAAAATGTTAGGCTGCTTCGGCATCCACTCTTGTACTTCTACAAAAGCATCTGGCACTAGCGTAGTGCCAGACCAGAAACTCTGAAACCAAAATGTGTGCCATGTGTCACACACTGCTTAATGCACCAATTTTACACACACAACAAAGCAAACAGAACTTACAAAGATTGGGTCAGATCTCTCTGACCAACTCAGCACATCTCACCCAGGTGGTATCAAATAGTACCAGTTTCCAAAGACTGCATTGCATCCGAAATATGTTCAATAGTTTCCTCTTCCATCCAATAAGGTGGGTGTTATGTTCCCACTGATCTCAAATATAGATCTGTCTTCTATAGTCGTTAATATGCTTTCTATTATTATGTGTTTGTCTCTAGGCCCTGGCTGTCGCTGGGGACCTAGAATAAGCACTCACTTGTCGTAATCATTTTTCATGATATGGCAGTATCAATCACTCAAAATATTAAATGTTAAATAAAAGGGTTAATGAATTTTTCTCCTTACCACAATTCAAAATGTGAAAACACAGTTACGTTGTACTAGCAAAACTCAGCTGAGCTGCTGGCTATAGTATGGCGTCCCACTGATAATATATAATATCTTCTGGAAATCACTCATTTAGCATTAACGAACTGTGTTTAAGGACAGTCTTTTAAAAATGGCACAAGGGTGCGTCTCTCTTTCAATAATATAAATGCTTTTGTCCAATCAGCGAACTTCCCCTCTACCTTTTCAAATATTCAAACTAAAAGTCCAATTTCAGTCCAATCTCCGTTTAGTGTGTAGTATTTTTCTGTCGGTCCGTCTGTCTCAACTTGGTTTTTCCCAAAATTACACTTGTTTTTTGGACTAACTACAAGAAAAAACTACACAAATCTGCCCCACTTACTTATACGATTTCTATGCTAAGTTATTTTTAGCTTCTATCCTCCTTCTTTGCCCCTAGTCCAACTGCAGTTTGATTTTATGCGTTCGGCTCAAGGACGTCAAAATGTAACTTTAGTGAAAATATGCACAAAAAACTGTTTGCTAGTCTGTATTGAACAATACAGTCTTTCGTCAATATCTTCCGTGTTATCTGTCCGTCTGTGTAATTAAAAGTATATTCTTTGTCAGATTAAGATGGGCTATCAAACTAGCTAGTTTTTATTCTCCTAACTTTATTATTAAAGAAAACCCTACTTTTCTCAAGGTTAGTTTTGAAATTTGTTTTTGAACCTTCGTCCACGGCGTTTTGCCGCTGTATTCAAACAAAACAACCAATTACCGTAAAACGTCCAAGATACGACTGTTTCTAACAAGAGCTAAGGTCGTTTTTCTACCAATTCCTTACATTGTGTCAACTAGTGGCGTAATTTTTTTCTTTAAAACTACAAATTGCGTCTTTTAGACTTTTAGATTCAAACACGTGTTCAGACCGTCATATTTTTTCTTTTATCTCCGTTTCCCTCCCGTCTAAAAGGGTAGGTTGTTTAGTCTGCATGTTCTAACTAGTTAGTTTCAATGGCGCTAGAAAACGCTGGCGTAGGCGAGAATGTATCATCGTATCTTACGTATAATTTTATCACTACATGTTATTTTACCTATTGTCTTTATAATTGGAGGAATTTTAACGTTGCATCACTGTAATTTCACCACACAGGGTTGGATCCACATAACACTGAAAAACTCTATTTCTTACTTCCAATGACAAAGACTGTTGCATATGACATCAGAATAGACGTGACCAGGAGCAGGGGGTGCTGGAAGAAATACAATTCCAGAAACTGACGGACATCTTAAAAAGGATTTAAAATACGTCTGGCCTTACTCGGCACTTTTAGATCCGAAACCGATGGCAACACTATTGATGCGGTGGTTTACAATGAAAACAACAGAAAGAAAGAAACAGAACGCTGTTGTAGCTAAGGTGAATCAATCTATTTCACCTGAGAAAAGTGTTACCACGCATAGCAGAGTATATCGCACTTTGTTTTAGCGCGAGTGCTGACGACGTCAGAAACACGGTTCTGTTATGGGAGCTTCATGTATTTTTGCCACACCTATGGCGTGTGGTTGATGGCTGTACAACTACGAACAACTTTCCGTTTTGATTCTGTCGTCAGTTCTTGGCGTTGGCGGATGCTTCACAAAGGTGGGTTCACCGTCGTTAGCACAATACCGTTTTTATCAACGCCATAATTATTGATGCCATTCTTAACTTTTGTCGTTTTCAAAAATAGCCGTTTTTAGTGTTTGTAGAGTTTGTTGATACTTTTCCATTTACGGCCAGTGAAACGTAACTTCAGCAGTTGCGGTGCCGTGTTAGTCATTAGTTGGAAATATGAGAGTGCTTTTTTGGGGTGGGTGTTTTCATTATGGAAGCTTCTTGTTTTGTATTTTTTTCATAAAAAACTCATCATATTTGATGGCTATGTTTGAGACAAACATTGTAAAACGCATCATCATTAAGTCTGTTCTCTTACATAAAGATTTTATGAGTGATATGTCGCAGAAACGTCCAGTTCATTCTTACATTTTTTATTATTATTATTTCCCCTTGTAGTTCCTGGGGGTATCTCAAGAGCCAAAGTAAGAATAGGTCTACTGTACCCTCATTCATGTCGTAAAAGGCGAATAGTATCAGGCTGGGAACCTCATCGTGTAAAACAAAATACCACAGAAACCACTGTTGCAAGAGCGTATGTATACTTTGTGCAGGCTTCCTGCTAGGAGACCAGCCATAGTTGTGGCTCCATGCTGCATAAGAAGTACAAAGGAAAATAATAATGATGATATTAGTATTTGTTGCAGATAGGATAGTCTGGCGCTCTCTCTCTCTTCCAAACCTCTGCACCTCACGGTAGAAGGGGAACGACTAAGTAAGTAAGTATCTGTTGCAGAAAAAAATGTTGGTAGAGTTTTTAAGCACCTTCTTGCTTATTATTTTCGTATTTCTGTGTTAGTTTCTTTACAACGATTGTAATTTCTATCGGTTATTTATTAGTGCCAGTTTGAAATTGTTTAAGTTTATGCAGTGCAAAGTGTAAACAACCAAACACCCGTCCTCATCTTTTCTTGTGAATCTTTAAAAATGACATAGATACAAAATTGTCTATTTCATTTTATTAATTTTGTAAAACCTGGGGTTCCGATAGATCTCGTAAGAGGTTCCGCGAGACGCAAGGATAAATAAATGGCAGTTTAATATAATGGGAGAATTTTTATTCAGCGATTATAAATACTGGATTAATGGCCATGTGCTTCCAAAATCTGAAATTGTTTGCTCATTTGGTATATACAGTTAAAGGGAACAGGCTGGGACAGAAAAACGATCCTATACTGACAAGAGAAGTAACGTTCGGAAAAACACTCAAGATGCTGTGTCCCTTTATGTAGTTCAATTAAAGGCAATTCTTTGTAGACTTATCAGTAGTAGCTTTTGTGGTATTTTATACGTTGCTTGATTTCTTGAGTTTTTTTTTAAATTTTTGTCATTTTGAGCATATTGATCAGCCAACAAGACCGTTTTAGTAGACATTTTTCAGTAGTTTAGTGTGTCTCCTTTATATGATTCATTCATTGCCCTTCAGTTCGTTAAGAAACAGCCCTTTTCATCTTTCCATTTCTTCTTTATCAACGTCGTCTCATGTTTCCTTCTCCATGCGTTTGTCGGCACCGCTTTGCATCTCTTATCGTTGTGATTTCAGAAAAAGACTACCTTGTGATGATGTCAAAAGGTTTCTTCATTGTGTGTCCTATCTGTCGTCAGCGTCTTCTGTTCAGCCCTTGCTCCATGGGCACTGATAGTGATACTTAAAGTGATATATGTCCCAGGGTGATTTAACATGTTGTGTTTAGTTTACATTACGGTCAGTTCGTACGTTGAAGATTTGTAAACTTCGCTTGTGTTTGTAATTAGCGCTTTTACCGAATACGTGTTTATACGTGTTTTTTAATTAAATAAAAAACAACTATAGTTACGGCGTAATTCTCATTCTTGAAGTCCACCGGGGAGGTTTTAAGGGCTGAAGAATAAAGACCGATTGCCCATTGATCTCCACGCAGTGTGTAAGCTAAGTTTTTATTTGTACCCCGGATAGAAAAACAAAAAAAACAAAAACAAAACAAAAACACCAAAAAAAAAAAACCTAGACTTTACCGGAGTTCGAACCCGTGTCTCAAGACTTTAGAGACCGGTATACATGTCTAAAATTCTAGCCATTTAGCCAGGGCCGGCATTAGCATTTGGGGGCCCGATTTGGACCATTTTGGTGTGACCTCTGAATTTTGTTTTCAGATTAGGTATAATAAATATATGCTATTACATTGAATCAACAATAAAACAGTACATTTATTAGCTATATTTTGACCAGAGAGCAACAGAATTCTTCCTGAAGGACAAATTACAGAACCGTTTTGAGATAAGAATTGGAGTGCGACAGGGTTGCCACTTGTCACCAGTAGGTTGGGCACGTATTGGGGAAACATTTTGATAGCATTACCAGGCAGTCTTATTGTGGAATCCCCATGGTAAGAGAAGTAGATCAGACCAAAGAACACATGGAAAAAACTGCTTGGGGTTGAAATAACAATCGTGAGGAAAGTATGAAACGACCTTGAACTGATGGCACTCGACAGGGGGACGGCTTTTCTTTGTTGGATGCCTATACTCCTTGGGGAGCTAAATGATACTGGTTGAAAGAAAGGGAAGTCCGGTACCTCTCTCATTCAAAGAAAGGAATTTCAGGCTAATTTTCAAAAGCTTTAAGAGATTTAAAAAAGGAATAATTTGCTTCTGTGCTTCCCTTTCAGCCGATAGGATAGTCTGGCGCTCTCTCTTCCAAACCTCTACACCTCACGGTAGAAGAGGAACGACTAAGTAAAGTAAGTAAAAGCTTCCCTTTCCTTAACCAGCATATGACGATTCAAATCTGCTAACTTTAGACTTGACAAGCTCATTTTCCTCAAGGAGCTCGGCATCATGTTAACATAATTTCCACACTTGCAGCATGTCTTTGTAATCTCTTCTTTTGGAATTTGTTGACATTACTAAAAATTTACTTTATTTTTAAACTGCATACGTAAGAAACGCGATCATGTCTTGGAAGTGAAAACATTCGGTAAAATATAATTTAAGTTTTTTTTGCCCTTCTGTTGATGGACTTGCAAGAAGTAGATCGTCTGTCGGAGAATAAAGTTGCATTGTTTGGATGTAGAAGTAGTTTGCAATTTTGTGCCTGAACAATTTTGTACTGTATATTCCCAGCTCATATGATTTAACCAGTTGAAAGGACAGGCGGCAATGATATGAAAATAAGAATACACAAAGCGACTGGATCTTTCATGCATTTGGGAAATATACGGAGGTATAAGGAAATCAGGCCCAACACAAAAATTTCAACGCAGTCTTTTTGTATGGCTGTGAAACATGGAGAACAACAAAAACGACAACCAAAAAGCTGCAGACTTTCATAACTGGATGCTTGAGTAGAATAGAAGGATTTAAGTTGTACGACAAGATCACTAATGTGGAACTGATGACAAGATCACTAATGTGGAACTGATGACAAGATCACTAATGTGGAACTGATGACAAGATCACTAATGTGGAACTGATGACAAGATCACTAATGTGGAACTGATGACAAGATCACTAATGTGGAACTGATGACAAGATCACTAATGTGGAACTGATGACAAGATCACTAATGTGGAACTGATGACAAGATCACTAATGTGGAACTGATGACAAGAACCAGGCAAACGCCAGTGGAATAAGAGATGACAATAAGACGCTGGAGGTGGATATGACACACATTGAGAAAACCAGATGATAGCATTACAAGGCAGTCCTTATTCTAAAACCCACATGGTAAGAGAGGTAGGGGGAGACCAAAAAACAAATGGAGAAGAGAACTGGAGACTGATATGAATGGAATGAAGAAGAAATCGAGCTGATGGCACGGGACAGGAAGGCTAGGCACAATTTTGCCCTCAATGGTGAGCTGAAGGATGATGTTGATGTCGCTACCGTTTAATATTATAATGACTGTATTATAACCTTACCTGTACAGGTAACAATTACAGCTTCTCACATGCAACTTTTTTTCTTAATGAAATGTTTTTAATTCAAAGCTATATGATATGAATAAACTGAAACTGCAAAGGTATACATATCGTTAAATTTATTATCTGTCAAGAGGTGAAGTACTGCTATTAGGGTACAACTTAGGCGTTACGATATTGCGTTCAGTGTTGAACAGGTACGGAACTCTGTTCTGTATTTTACTTATTCTTTGATACGACCATCCTCTGGTATTGCTCAGTAACTACGAGTGCTAAGTCATGCATGAGAAATGTATGTACATTATTTATTTTTGTTTTCTTAAATTGACTTACCTGGCGGATAATTTTTTTTTTCTGCACAAAGAACTTCACAACAAGACGTGTATTTTCATATACAACTTTGTTTAAAGTCATATCATTCTTTTTAAAATTGGAGGTATCAACTAGAGTGCAGGTCCCCCTGCAAGCGAGCGGCCTAATTGGGTCCATTCTGTTAAATCGGTCTGAGGCCGGCCTTGTATGTATTGATATATTCTTTAGGTCGGCGGTCCACAGGTTATTAACATTTACGTTACGGGTTCTGTCTCTCTTTCATATATGTTCTTTTAATTTTTAGTTCATTTATAAAGAGCTGTAAAGTAACTTGCATTCATATTTTAAATTTCCAGACATTGGTGCTTTTAGTTCGTAAACTGACTCTTCTTACTGTTTCTATTTTCTTGATTCTTCTTCTTTGTCGAAAGACACTGGTGGCTTAATTAAGTTGCATTTATGAGTGTCTACAATTCAGTGTTCCCCAAGTTTTTGTTGTCCTAATTAGAAACTCTTAAGATTATTTGTCGTACCTGCAGAAACAAAGTCCCGTGAAAACATTGCTAGCCAGAAAAAAAAAATTATTATAGTATGGAGTGAAATAATTACTACTACTGAATTATTATTTTACAAAGTATTAGTAACAAGCATTTTGCCGATCGTTTTTATGTAATCAAATATATTAAATATCAAATTAAAATAATTGTCACTTAAACCTAAAAAAACGTGCACATCAAAGGTCAGCTTACGATTACATTTAATGATGGCCGGCTCTCTCTCTCCTACTCTCTCTCTCATTGCTCGTCTATATATATATATATATATATATATATATATATATATATATATATATATATATATATATATATATATATATATATATATATATATATATATATATATATATATATATATATATATATATATATATATATACGAGGTGTGTTCAAATGAAACCCGTCCCAGTGGCTTTATAACAAATAAATGTAAGGTACATTATCAGGAGTAGTAGAATTAAATACAGCAATTGTTATGAAGCAAGTACCCACTGGGGTTCTTTATAAATAGTCACCATAGGCATTCAGACACACATCCCACTGCTTGGGTAGACGGCGGATGCCGTCCGAGAAAAATGACTTTGGTTGCTTATTGAACCATTTGGTCACCGAGGCACTGACGTCTGCATTGGAGTCGAATCGTTGTCCCTTTAGAGATTTTTTTAAGGGTCCGAACAAATGAAAGTCACACGGTGACAGATCGGGGCTGTAGGCTGGGTGTGGCAGAACTTCCCACCTTTTCCTTGCTAACGCTTCCTGCACAATGTTCGCAACATGTGGACGAGCATTGTCGTGCAACAGAATCAAACCACGCGAAAGCATGCCGGGTCATTTATTCTTGATGGCTGTATGCAGGTTGTCTAGTGTGTCTTTGTAGCAGATGGCATTGATGTTCACACCAGGCTCTTTAAAGTCTACCAATAGAAGCCCTTCATGGTCAAAAAATGCGGTCAGCATAACCTTACCGGCGGAAATCTGTGACTTGAATTTTTTGCGTTTTGGTGATCCGGGATGTTTCCATTGCCAATGGGCCAGTCCCAAGAGTCACAGCAAATTCCTCTGCTAGAGAACGTAAGCTACGACGACGGTCCACCCGTATTGCTGCATTAATCTCGGCGATGGCTTCTTCTGTCGCAACAATATGCACCTGACCTGGCCGCGGAAGATCTTTCGTTAACTGACGTCCTTCTCAAAACATTCGTGCCCAGTATTTCACTGCAGTCTTAGACACACTTTTGTCACCATACACTGCTTTCATTCGGCGATGAATGTCGACTAGTCGACATTCTTCGGCTGTTAGGAACTCGATCACCGCTCGCTGATCGACCTTGGACGGATTCCTTATCACACCGGCCATTATTTTAACGGTCTGCAGCAGAAGCAATGAATACTAGGAGAATGAACACTTACACACTTGTACATTCGTATGTGCTTATTACGTCAGATGTGACGTCATCATGCTCCACCTACGAATGTCCACTTGGCGCAGCACGGTCGGGTTTCATTTGAACACGCCTCGTATATATATATATATATATATATATATATATATATATATATATATATATATATATATATATATATATATATATATATATATATACAGATATATATATATATATATATATATTAGTAGGGAAAATATTATAACATTGTATTTTGCTATTTGCAGACAAATATTTAAAGAAAGGGCAATGCACTTGCAGGATTTCAAAATACAAGTTTTGCCTTTGCCTGCTGTGTGAAAATGGGAGCTTTGTGGTAATTTTAGAATATTTTTGTTTTCTGTGCCTCCGTTTCATTTTGTTATAATGAAGAAAAAGGAAATAGAGTCACAGACGAACAAAAATGACATGCACGGAAATTCAAGAACAAATTAAAAACTAAAACTACAACTATAAGACCATCGGTGTCACCTATAATTGATTCACTTTGTTTAATTTGCTATGTGGAACAGTTTAGCGCCCACGATCCTTGACATCCCTTTGCCAGTGGTGCCATTAGCTCTTCCCTGGAGCCGGCCCTGCTTTTAGTATGACGTTTGGCGTGTTTCTGATTGATTAATCGCTGAATTCTTGACCAACGTTTTAGGCACAAACACACTCGAGGTTCTTCAACAGATATCAGCATCATCCTTTCGCCTCCCCAAGAAGTATAGGCCTTCAACAAACGTATGCCAAGTCTTCCTGTCCCGTGCCATCAGCTGTAGGTCTTTCTTTGTCCTCTTCACCCCCTTTATGCCTGACTCCAGTTCTCTTCTCCGTGTGTTCTTTGTCTTCCTGTGTCTCTCTTACCCTGAAGATTACAGAAAAAAAGGATTGGCTTGTTATCAGCATGTTTCCTCTGTGTGTGTCTTATTCATCTCCAGCGTCTTCGAGAGATAAACGGGACCGCGCTTTGCCAAAACGAGGCAAAAGTTTATTATCAACAACAACAAAAATGTCAGACGGTTAAAATTTCGTCCGTTACCTTCAATCTGTGTCATACATCAGAAAGCTTTGCTTAGTAGGGAAGTAAGACACTTTTAGGCTTGAGTTAGTTATATGTGCACTGCTTTTAAAAATATATGTAGATAGTCTGTATTAATATAAATCCAAAATTCATTATGTGAAATTAATTGAATTTTATCTACAAAGTTCTGTAACACTGTTATACATTCATGTGATCTTTTTCTTCTAGCAATAATAAATAACTTAAATTTGTTGAGAACCCAGCAGCCCTACAAACATTCCTGACTTAAAGGATGATGCTTTTTAAATTTAACAGTGTTCATAACTACAGACGTGTTTTACACCCTCCAAATACTTTTTATTAAATCTCAAAGAACGTGTTTTTAATCCTTTAAAAACTTTTTTTTAAAATATCAAATAACGTGTTAAAAAAACGGTTTGTCGCCAGAGCAGTGCTTCTTAATCTTTTAGAGGTCTCGCACTCCCTTACAAGCATCTTAAGAAGCCTCGAATCCCTTTACAACATCTTAAATAGCCTCGCCCCCTCCCCCTTTACAACATCTTAAGAAGTCTCACGTCCTCTTACAACATCTTAAGAAGCATCGCACCCCTTTACAGCATTTTGAGACGCTTTGCGCCCTCCTCCTTTATAGCATGTTAAGAAGTTTTGCGACCTTCCCCCTTTACAGCATCTTAAGATATCTCGCTTCCTTTACAGCATCTTAAGGATCCTAGCATCCCTTTACAGCTAATTAAGAAGTCTCCCGCTCCCGACCTTTACAGCATCTTAAGGATCCTAGCATCCCTTTACAGCTAATTAAGAAGTCTCCCGCCCCCGACCTTTACAGCATCTTAATGATCCTAGCATCCCTTTACAGCTAATTAAGAAGTCTCCCGCTCCCGACCTTTACAGCATCTTAAGGATCCTAGCATCCCTTTACAGCTAATTAAGAAGTCTCCCGCCCCCGACCTTTACAGCATCTTAAGAAGCCTTGCATTCCGTTATATCGTCTTAAGAAGCCATGCATCCTTTTACAGCATATTAAGAAGTCCCTCCCCCCTCTTTTTTTTTTACAGCATCTTAAGAAGCCTCGCATCCCTTTACAGCATCTGAAGATACCTCGCATCCCTTTACAACATCGTGTGAAGCCTCGCACCCCTTTACATCATCTTAAGAAGCCTCGCACATGTTTAACAACATCTTAAGAAGCCAAGCACCCCCTTACAGCATCTGGAGAAGTCTCGCCCCCCCCCCCCTCTTATTTTACAGCATCTTAAGAAGCCTCGCACCTCTTTGCAACATCTTAAGAAGCCTCGTACCCCATTACCCTCTAGCTTGCAAAAATATGGAAAAACAAACAAACACAAAATAAAAGTTTGTTTTATTACATGAAATAATAAGAAAAATATCATGTTATTTACATCTTTAGTGCATGCATGGAGTCTGCAGAATTAGAGACGTTATGAACAGTAAGTCTTTTTTTTAAATGAGTAATTGTCAACATTTTTGTTGTTTAAAACAACTGTGGACATAAGGAAAATAATTCTTTTGAATAAAACCCTCACCAACATGTGTAACATTATGCAGATTAATATTTTAATTACCGGTACAATATATTCATTGAATATACATTGTCAATGTTCCTGCTTTGTACAAATATATATGAGGTCTGTGTATTAGTGGTAGCCCCTTCAATCATAACTGATAATGGGAATGCGCCATTGAGGTGATAGATCTCAGCTGCCTTTTCTTCCCTTGATGTTCCTGTCGTCGTGTTCTTGTCTCATCTGCTTGTTGTAAGAGCTTTGTTTCCCCCAATCTGAGGTGGCGCCGTAGAGGGCATCTCCACGTGGTGCAACCGGCAGGCTTCATCTTCCCAGGGTGCTACATTTATGTCCAGTACCTTCACGTCTTTCTTGCACACATCTGTGAATCTCAGCTGCGGTTGCACGCCTGTTCTTTTGCCACCTGTCAGTTGTCCGTAGAAAATGTCTTTGGGAATGCGACCATCTTCCATGCGGCGGACATTATCTGTGTATTATAGTATGTTTTCTGCTTACTCGTAGCAAGCAAGAGGACATGCACACCATCATAGCTGGCAGACGCTGGAGCTGGGTTGGTCATGTCCTCAGAAGAGACCCCGATGCCATCACAAGAACAGCTATGCTTTGGACCCCTGAAGGAAAACGAAAGAGAGGCCGACCAAAAACAACCTGGCGGAGGACTGTGGAGGCTGAGATGCAAAGAATGAACCAGAGTTGGGGCACTGTACGAAGGATGGCCACCGACCGAGCAAAGTGGAATCAATTTGTTGTTGCCCTACAAGACGCCACTAGGCGTGATGGCCACTGACTGCTTTGACGGTCGGCGGCTAAGGATCAAAGAAGAAGATAGTATGTTTACGATGATTCGCCTTCTAAAATATCTGGCATGTATGTCGTAAAAATTTTGAATCTGTATGACACCACGCTCCAATTCCCCGCTCAAAAACTAGCTATAATATTTAAACCCAAAATAACTATAGTATTTGAACGTAGTCTAAGACCCCAGTCAAATTTACCGCCAAAAATTTATCTAGTGTATTTGAATTTTTCTAGGACCCAAGTCAAAATCTACCGCCCACCAAAATTATCTAAGAGTGTGATAATTTTACCATGATACAACGTTAAAATATCTCAAAATTTAACGATAAAATGAAGGGTTAAAAATAATGCGTCAGATACTAGGAGACATGCTCGCCCATGCCCGCCTTTCCTGCCACCATTCAAATTACCCTTTGCGTCAGATTAGCCCGTGCAGACGGAACGTTTACCCTTTGTAGACGGGGAGGGGGGGGGGGGGACGAAACGGAGATCAAAAAAGGAAATATATGACTGAACACGTGTTTGAAGATCGCAAGGCTAAAAGACGCAATTGGTGGTGAAAGGAAAAAAATTCACGTCACTAGTTGACATAAGTAAGGAAATGGACAAGAAAAGGACCTTAGCTCTTATTCGAGACAGTCATTTCTTGGACGTTTTTCGATACTTGGTCTTTATTTGAATGCCGCGGCAAAACACATGAGAGAAGGTTCTCGAACAAATTTCAAAAACTAAACTTGAGAAAAAATATGTTTTTTCTTAATAATAGAGTTATGAAAATAAAACCTAGCTAGTTTGATAGCCCATCTCGTGCAGAGAAATAATATGCTTTCATTTATACAGACGAATAGATAATAAGGAAGATATTGACAAAAGACTGTATTGTTCATATCAGACGAGCGACTGCACTGTTAAACAATGTCACTAAAGTTTCACAAATTTTGGCCTTGAGCATGCAAACGTAAAAATCGAGCTGTAATTAAAGAGAGGGGAAATGGTGGAGAATTGTAGCTAAAAATAACTTAGGAGGCAGATTCGTGTAGGAAATGCATGTAGAACCAAGTGTGTTTTTTATGAAAAATCAAGTAGAGACAGACGGACTAACAGACCGTAATACATACTTGACTGAGATCTGACTGAAGTGACTTTTGGTTGTAGATTTGAAAGTTAGGGGGGAAGTCGGCGATTGGTCAACGCATTTTATAGTAGCGGGACAGAGAGGTGAAATTTTGCCATTTGACATAAGTCTGTTCAGAGACGCAGTTTAAATTAATAGTGGTGTTGATTCCAGAAGAATACAAATATATAGTGGGACGCCATCATACAGCCAGCAGCTCAGCTGAGTTTTGCTAGCAAATTTAACTGTGTTCTCAATTCTGAATTCTGAATTGTGAGTTTCTATTTGGCACCGAAGTGGTGTCAAATGCTGTTATAAGACTACACAAGAGTGTGCCTGTGCAGACTAAGATTGGTGTCAGTGAAGTCTAACGTTGTACTCCAGATTCGGAGAGGAGTGGGCCACCAGATTCCAGAACTACGCAGTCAAGATACGTGAGCGTCTGGCCTGCTGGACATTCACCAACTAAATTACTAACTAACTCACCAACTATATTACCATCAACTAGAACATACCATTTTGGGAAATAAAACTTGTATTCCTCCCATCAGTAAATGGACAATGTTTTGGTAGTCACAGAGTGGGTGTGATGACACCACCCCAACAGCATATCTAGTAATAAGTTCTCCTGGGACTATCTTATTATAATTAATATTAACCAGTCAATTGAAATAATTAGGTACACATTTTCCATTTTATTATGTCATACAATTATGCATTCCATTTATAACTCCATAATATTTCTTATGTTCTGACCAACTAAACATTTGGTTCAGAACAAATAAATTTATCAAAAGATTTAAATTTTAAAACTAAAACAGCCTGAGTTAGTTCAGTGTGTTATAACTTTTATTAATATTATTAGACTTATTAAATATCTCTGTGTGTGAGTGTGTGTGTGTGTGTGTATGTGTGTGTGTGTAATCTACCACAACACATTACATATCAGTACCCTAGACTTTTAACGTAGCCACATTCATTAGTAAAAAAGATATGTGTGAGGTCGTAAGTGGTAGTAAGAAGGGCCTTCTGTAATTCACATCTACATTTATCTCAGGAGCCTTCACAGCTGACCTCATACATCACACTAGGTAACATCAACCATACAATACCATCAAAATCCACTACATATATTGGAGTCTTGTCCAGGGATAATTAGCTTTTCAGTAATATTAGGATCTCCTGGTGGGAGAATAAAACCAGGGGGACAAATTGTAAAAATTAAAAGGGTCCCTTAAAATTGAAAGTGAAAATAAAAGTTGGTGAATCTTCACAGCCAGTGGTAATTAATTAATTAATTGGTTAATTAGAATTACCTTACTCAATAGTCAATTAGAATTACTTTAGTTATTGATTAGTTAGATTTTTACCTTGATCATTGTTATTTTGTGTGATGGCTGAGCTGGCAAAGTTCAGATCAGCTGCTGTGCTAACGGCGAAGGAAATGGGAATGGATGGTCAGGTTTTAATTCAGTATGTAACTGCTGAATGTGACAAGTATATTGAAAGGGAAGATAGGAGGTTAGCTGAAGAGAAGAGGTTACAAATTGAGGCTGATAGAGAACTTAAGAGGCTGCAGATTGAGGCAGAAGATAAGAGAAGGGAAGCAGAAGATAAAAGATTGACTGCTGAAAGGGAGGCAGAAGAAAAACGACAGCAAAAGGAAGCAGAAGATAAAAGATTGACTGCCGAAAGGGAAGCAGAAGATAAAAGGTTGACTGCCGAAAGGGAGGCAGAAGATAGAAGGTTGCAAAGGGAGCACGAATTACGACTAAGGGAGCTGGAGTTACAAGGCCATGCTCCTGAAAATGGTGCCAGCCCTTTTGCCTCAGATGCTACGCCTAGTCAGTGAGCCTCAACATCAGCTATGGGGTTTCATTTAGACCATTTTGTTGAAAAAGAAGATGACATCGAGGGGTACCTCAGTCGTTTTGAATTATTAGCTTCTACATATGGGTTAGAGAGAGAGAGGTGGAGTTTAAAGTTATCACAGGGACTGAGAGGTACTTCTTATGAAGTTTTCGCAAAAATGAACAGAGAAGACCAAGACAATTATGACATGCTAAAGCAGGCTTTGTTATTGAGGTACGAAAAAAATGGTGAATTTTATCGTAAGAAATTTAGAAATGCCAAACTGTTGTCTGGGGAGACATACCACCAATTCTCTGCCAGACTGGAAACCTATTTGGAGAAAGTGACTGCTCTGGGGAAGACCCAAGATCTTAAAGAGATGATCATGATAGAGCAATTGAGAGAGTCCATGGCTCCAGACTTGAGAAAATTTCTCATGGAACAAGGTGCAGAGAAGTTGGGGGAGGTTTTAAATGTCGCTGAGAGGTATCAGGCAGCCCAGGCAGAGGTAAGTGGCTCTAAAAAGAAGCACATAGAAACTTTTAAAGCTCCACAGCCATTTAATAAATTTGAAAATAGAGAACAGGGTAATAAAGGCAGGACAAACTTTGAACGGCCAAGAAATGACTATCGAGACAGAAACTCACAGTTCAATGACCAAAAATACAATGAAAGAAAACCGTTAAACCAAGGAAAAAGATGGTGCAAATGGTGCAAGAAAGACAACCATAACACCGAATTTTGTAGAAGGAAACCTTCAAACATTGCTGCAATGAAGTCGGGGACTCAAAGATTAAAGGTTAATCCTAATGGACAGCAGGAACCTTATCACCCCCCAGTTTGTGAGGATGTTATTTGTAATGGGGTCACCATAAGGTGCCTTTATGATACAGGTTTGGATTATGATTCAGTTGTGAAGTCTAGCCTAGTGGACCCAAGTCAGTATACCACAGAAACAGTGGAAATACAAGGGGCGACTAAGGACATACCACTCATGACACTTCCCATCGCAAGGATAACGGTGAAAACTCGCTATTTGGAAGGAGAGATCAGAGCTGCAGTGATAGATGAACCAATCTACCCTCTGATATTGGGGTGTAGATACGTCTTCTTGGGGAATCCCGAGAGACCTGTGATCATGGCGACAGTGCAGACCAGGTCACAGAAAAAGGAGGAAGAAGGTGAACCTATAAATGCTCATCCAGAGGAGATGAGGAAGGCGCAGGCTGAGGATAGGACACTCAAGCCATGTTTTAAAAAATTGCCCAAATGCCACACACCTCCAAGCAAAGGAGAATATTTTATGAAGGACAGATTATTATATAGGAAGACAGGAACTAGATCCACTGGTCACGGACAGTTGGTTCTTCCCAAGATATATAGGGCAAATTTAATAAGGAGCTTACATGTTGGAAAAGATGGTGACCATGAGAAAGTAGGTACCATCTGCCAAAAAGTTGCTCGAAAATACTATTGGCCCGACGTAAATGTCGATATTGAAAACTTTGTAGAAGCATGTGGCGTATTTCATGAGGGAATACCCATAAAGGGAAATTATGTGCAGGACCTAGAAACGCCACGGGGCAAACTTAGGCCTGGAAGGAAAAAAAATTATACTCAGGTAGACAAAGTGCAATGGGAGCCCCCTTTTCACACCCAGTCTTCACTTGAATGGATTAACATGGCCACTATGCGACGAGTACAAAGAAGAAATTTACCCCAGAATAAACTGACAATCCCTCGGTCAGAGTTATATAAACTGGATGAAACTAAAAGAGAGCGAAGATCTCTCACAAGCAATCTAAAGTGGGAAGATAAACCCAAGAAAAAAATTGGTAGTGGTCGATTTGTGAGTGATGATTCTAGGAAGAAAAGTCCTCATTATAAGGCTTCTAATGGAAGGGACCCGACGGGTTCCATGAAAAATAAGTATGATAAATTAAAAGTCCAGATGTAGCTTTATTAAGGACCTGGACAGATGAGAAGGCAGAAGAGACTGTTACCTCATCTTATCAATACGTGAACGAACTGACCACTCGTCTGAAAGCTGGATGGAAACTGGCAAATGATAATTTGAGACAAGCCAGGAAGAAACATGCAGCATATTTTAATAGGAAGGCAAAGGACAGAGAACTAGCTGTGGGAGAGAAGGTGCTTCTTCTACTACCCGGCAGCCAGAATAAATTACAAATTGGATGGCAAGGTCCATATACGGTTCTAGAGAAGGTGTCTAGAACAAACTATAAAATTGACAAAAAGGGGAAGGAGAAAGTTTATCATGTAAACCTTTTAAAGAAGTATCTGGACAGACCACTCCAGGAAAGCACCCCCTTACTGACCTTGGCTATCGCAACTCAAATGCAAAAGGAACCACTCACTCACCTCACATGAATACCCATTACATCCTTGTGAAACAGCCGCACAAGTAAAAGTCAGTAAGCACCTGACTAAAAATCAGAGGGAGAGAGTTCAACAGGTTCTGGAGGAACATACAGATGTATTAACAGATAAACCAGGACATACAAATTTGCTACAGTATGACATGAAACTGGTAGACTCAAACCCAATCTGTATGAGAGCCTATTCTATTCCGTTCGCGAAGGAGAAGGCATTGAAGGAAGAAATAGATTATTTGTTGAAGGAGGGGATTATTTCACACAGTGAATCATCTTTTAGCTCCAGTGTAGTTTTGTTGAGGAAACCGTCTGGGGAACACAGACTGTGCATAGATTACAGGAAACTGAATGCTGTCACAGAAGGACAAGTGGATCCATTACCAGACACAAAACAGTTATTTGCCAGATTAAACAAGGCAAAATACTTTTCAAAGGTGGATCTTAGTAAAGGCTATTACCAGATTCCAGTGAAGCCTGAAGTGAGACCTTATTTAGCGTTTAGCACATCGGAAGGACATTATGAATTCAACATGCTACCATTCGGATTGAAAAATGCTCCGAGTGTATTTTCAAGGATGATGCGCAAATTGTTGGATCCCCTGAATAACCCATGTATCACGAATTTCATGGATGATATTCTCGTCGCCACAGAGACATTTGAAGAACACATTGACGCTCTAAAAATGTTATTTGATAGGCTTAGGGAGGCGAACTTAACTGCTAGGCCAACAAAATGTTGTATTGGATGCAAAGAGTTGGAATTCTTGGGACACACTGTATATCAGGGTAACATGACCCCTGATCCCAAGAACTTGGAAAAACTGCAGAGAGCACCTAGACCACAAACAAAAAAGGACGTGCGATCATTCGTGTCGTTATGCGGATTTTATCAAAAATATATCAAAAATTTTAACTCTATTTGTGCTCCTCTGACTGATCTGACTCGCAAGGGACTTCCAGATAAAATTATTTGGACTGCGCAATGTGAATTAGCTTTCCAAGAATTAAAGGAAAAACTCACTAGCAAGCCTATTCTCAAATTGCCTGATTTGACACAGGACTTTGTGGTGAGAACAGATGCAAGTAATGTAGGCCTCGGGGCGGCCTTGTTGCAGAGGTCATCTTCACCCGATGGGGAACTGAACCCAGTCGCTTATGCAAGCCGCAAATTGAATAAAGCGGAACAAGGATATTCTACAAGCGAAAAGGAATGTTTAGCGTTAATCTGGGCAATAAAGAAGTTCCAAATCTATCTGTATGGTAGGACTTTTGTGGTCCAGACGGATCATCAGCCCCTGGTATTCTTATCTCAGGCTAAGCATGAAAACGCAAGATTGTTGAGGTGGTCTTTATTACTGCAACCTTATCAGTTTATTATCGAATACATCCCAGGGTCATTGAATGTCGGTGCAGATTTCCTCAGTCGGCACCCCTGTGATCAAGATTAGAGTAGTGGTAGGCGTGAGGAGTAATTTTATCTATGTGTATCACTGGTTTTGGAACTTGCCGTAGTGCATGTTCTCAGGTGGGGAGATGTGTGATAATTTTACCATGATACAACGTTAAAATATCTCCAAAATTAACGATAAAATGTAGGGATAAAAATAATGCGTAAGATACTAGGAGACATGCTCGCCCATGCCCGCCTTTCCTGCCACCATTCAAATTATCTAGTTAGACGTGCAGACGGAACGTTTACCCTTTGTAGACGGGGGGGGGGGGGGGGGGGGGGGGAATGAAACGGAGATCAAAAAAGGAAAGATATGACTGAACACGTGTTTGAAGTTCGAACGGCAAAAAGACGCAATTGGTGGTGAAAGAAAAAAAATTCACGTCACTAGTTGACATAAGTAAGGAAATGGACAAGAAAAGGACCTTAGCTCTTATTCGAGACAGTCATTTCTTGGACGTTTTTCGATACTTGGTCTTTATTTGAATGCCGCGGCAAAACACATGAGAGAAGGTTCTCGAACAAATTTCAAAAACTAAACTTGAGAAAAAAAAATATGTTTTTTCTTAATAATAGAGTTATGAAAATAAAACCTAGCTAGTTTGATAGCCCATCTTGAGCAGAGAAATAATATGCTTTCAATTATACAGACGGATAGATAATAAGGAAGATATTGACAAAAGACTGTATTGTTCATATCAGACGAGCGACTGCACTGTTAAACAATGTCACTAAAGTTTCAAAAATTTTGGCCTTGAGCATGCAAACGTAAAAATCGAGCTGTAATTAAAGAGAGGGGAAATGGTGGAGAATTGTAGCTAAAAATAACTTAGGAGGCAGATTCGTGTAGGAAATGCATGTAGAACCAAGTGTGTTTTTTTATGAAAAATCAAGTAGAGACAGACGGACTAACAGACCGTAATACATACTTGACTGAGATCTGACTGAAGTGACTTTTGGTTGTAGATTTGAAAGTTAGGGGGGAAGTCGGCGATTGGTCAACGCATTTTATAGTAGCGGGACAGAGATGTGAAATTTTGCCATTTGACATAAGTCTGTTCAGAGACGCAGTTTAAATTAATAGTGGTGTTGATTCCAGAAGAATACAAATATATAGTGGGACGCCATCATACAGCCAGCAGCTCAGCTGAGTTTTGCTAGCAAATTTAACTGTGTTCTCAATTCTGAATTGTGAGTTTCTATTTGGCACCGAAGTGGTGTCAAATGCTGTTATAAGACTACTCAAGAGTGTGCCTGCGCAGACTAAGATTGGTGTCAGTGAAGTCTAACGTTGTACTCCAGATTCGGAGAGGAGTGGGCCACCAGATTCCAGCACCAGAACTACGCAGTCAAGATACGTGAGCGTCTGGCCTGCTGGACATTCACCAACTAAATTACTAACTAACTCACCAACTATATTACCATCAACTAGAACATACCATTTTTGGGAAATAAAACTTGTATTCTTCCCATCAGTAAATGGACAATGTTTTGGTAGTCACAGAGTGGGTGTGATGACACCACCCCAACAGCATATCTAGTAATAAGTTCTCCTGGGACTATCTTATTATAATTAATATTAACCAGTCATTTGAAATAATTAGGTACACATTTTCCATTTTATTATGTCATACAATTATGCATTCCATTTATAACTCCATAATATTTCTTATGTTCTGACCAACTAAACATTTGGTTCAGAACAAATAAATTTATCAAAAGATTTAAATTTTAAAACTAAAACAGCCTGAGTTAGTTCAGTGTGTTATAACTTTTATTAATATTATTAGACTTATTAAATATCTGTGTGTGTGTGTGTGTGTGTGTGTGTGTGTGTGTGTAATCTACCACAACACATTACATATCAGTACCCTAGACTTTTAACGTAGCCACATTCATTAGTAAAAAAGATATGTGTGAGGTCGTAAGTGGTAGTAAGAAGGGCCTTCTGTAATTCACATCTACATTTATCTCAGGAGCCTTCACAGCTGACCTCATACATCACACTAGGTAACATCAACCATACAATACCATCAAAATCCACTACATATAGCATAGTACAAATATAACAACCAATCATAATGCTTCTTTTTTTGGGGGGTAAGGATAAAGAAACCTTTTAACTGGGTAACAATGCCTATTTTGTGTTTTTGACCGAACGAATATATTTTATTTCTTAACAACTAAAGATAGTTAAACAAAAGAAAAGGTCTCAAATTAAGCGCTGATATTGCTTAACACATAAGCATAAATATTCACGCATGATAAAATTTTATTGTAGTGGAAAAATTTATTTTAGTGATATTTTCACATCAGGGTAATGCCAAATTTAATTACTTAAAAATTACCCAGATTGAAATGCAAAGAAATAACTAAAAGAAAACCATATAGAACGATAGAGAACAATTGGCCGTTAAATTATCACTTTTGATAACTAAAATCGGTCCGCTAATAACTATAATATAAAATATTTAAAATTAGTCAGATTATACAAACACGCTCAGAACCACATAAGTCACAAGTCTCAAAAATTAACTTTTTGACTTCTCCTCTGATTGGGCGGATGTAGTTCTATAAATAGTAACAAGGTGGTACTATCGGGGCCATTAGATTCAAAAATCTACACCGAGCTGACAGCATTGGAAAGATAGAAAGATCAAGTCTTCGCCTTCTGTTCTGAAAGCAGTTCTAAGATCCCTTAGAAGGCCAGTTCAGCTTGAGTGTGTGTGAATATATTTACCCGAGGGTAAGAAAGATATGTTTATTTGCTTATTTTGATAATTATTAACTTGTGAGTAAACAGCCTATTTGTTCGAGTGCAAGTGGAAAGTGAAACCAATGTGTTGTGCCATATTGACCCATTTATGAATGTGTGTAGTTTTGCAGACATGTTCGAAATGAAAAAAATGTGTATAGTGTTTGCAAATATGGTAACAAATTAAGACAGTAAGTGTTAGTAGCGATTTAAATTAGTATTTCTTCGGGAGTTACACACTGTTCAAAGATCATGTGATAAACGTACAGGAGAAGTTAGAATGAAATAATCAATAGGTCACATGCTGTTTGGCACTTAACCTGATTATCGTACGGAAGCCAAGCATGGACTATGGACACTAACAGGGAATCAATACAGAGAAGGAATGATCAACTTGAACGGACTGTAGGCAAAGAGATTTTAGGTCTTGTGCAACTTGTTAGCACAATATCTGAAAAAGGGTAAGACTTGATGTTGTTTGTGGGTGAGTGAATTAAGGCAGACCTCTACATGGAATGTGGTTGTCCTTTTATTCCAGGTTATATCACGAAATTACCTCGTGGCTGTATTCAATTGAGAGGAAGTGTGGGAGTTGAGAGGTCCTCATACAACTGGCACCAGACCCCATCTTCTCAGTCAGGAGCTACTAAGTTTGTGGTCCAGACTTGTGCATATATGAATATCAGCAACAACATTCGAAGATAAGTCCTTTAAAAAGGCCAGTGTCAGTTTATCCAAATCATTCACCCAAGAGTAATCAAACTAGACTTACAACCCTTTTTATGATGAATCGATAAGACCAGCAAAATAATAAAGAGAACCTACAGCATAGTAATAGCAGACGTTATCACTCATATGAACAGAAACTGTATGTGTACTTATTCCAGTGAACCCTCTACAAACATGGAACAGTTTTTCCAATATATTTATTTTCATGTGTGAATTTCATTTTATTGCTTTTGAGTTTTCCTGACCTGAAAAGATTGAGGTTCAGGACAATTAAATTGTACATAAAACTTTCACACAGTCTTGCTTAATAATTGTATTAAAGTTAAAGTTCTGTTTGAAATCAATACCTGTTATATTAAATAAATTACCCTAGACAATTTGCCAAATAAAAGAACACAGTTAATCTTTAATCTTTGTGGGATCTCAAGAGGTATCAGTTAGGGACTCAGAGTACATCATCATCATCTTCTCTGAGAACTTACATAGCTTGACCCCACTTTGATATCTATACACCCTTGCTCTTTTCAGAGAAGGGGGTATTTCTTATAAGACCAGTCTCTTATCTGGCACTATCCTGGTATCATCTGATACACCTATTTGTCCAGGATATTCCATACTTTAGTAACATCAAAACCTTTTATGACAATGTCTCGTACCCCCACGCACAACCTCATATTAGTTGCCTTTTACGACATGCCTGAATGTCCAGTAGCCTTATTCTTATTTTCTGCAACTACTCGTGGCACGACAATTATGGCGACTTTTCTTTTAAACAGGAGTTTTGCCTCGTTTTGGCAAGGCGCGTCCCGTTCATCCTAGCCGGAAGAGCCGTTGGTTATATTAGGGCGCTTGTCCGAATATAAAAGACCTTTCGGTTTCATGATTATGACGACTTATATTTCTATGTGCTTTAATGATTTAGAACAGTTTAAGTGAAACCATAGCTACAGTAATTTTAGCCAGGTTATCAGATACCTGATTGTTCTCAAATTTTTTTATTTTTTTTAGTTGATACCAAGGTCATTCTAGTACTGTTTGCTCTCAAACTACTCCATATTTCGCTGTCTTTATCAGGGCTGTGGAGCGGAGTCGAGTCAGTCGTTTTTAGTGTCCCCTTCAGCCTTTTTTCATAATACCATACTTATACACATAACTCCGTATAAGTGCATACTTTTATGCCGTAAGACTAGTAAAAACCTGTTGTCGGACTTTAAAAATTTCAGGAGTCGGAGTCGAAAAGTTTGTTGGCCGACTTCACAACCCTTGTCATTATTGTGAAGCTAAGTCTCAAACTATTCCAGAGTTCCGTGTGTATGTGGTATACCTGACTATCAAACCATTCCAGAGTTCTCTGTTTATGCGGTTAAGGTGACTTGCAATCTACCCTGATGCTCTCTGTATCTGTGGTTAAGCTGGTTCAAATTATTCCAAAAGTCTCTATCTTTATGATTAAACTTGCTCTCAAACTCAGCTCCGTAGTTCTCTGTCTTTGTGAATAAGCCAACTTTAAAACTACTCCTGGTGTTTCTGATCCTATGGATTAGCTGACTCTCAGTGCAATGAAAGAGTTATTATCTATTTTTATTGTAACGCCAGTTCTCAAATCACCCAAAAACCCCGTTTTATGGAAACCCATTTTGACTCTTTTCGTGGAACGCAGCTTTGAATTACCACTCATATTTAATTCCCTTCGACATCTGCTCTGAGACGTTATCCTTGAGATAAAAAATCTGTATTTATTTAACTGTTTTGTCATTTCACTCCTGCTGTTTATATTGCAATACATAAAGACTTCTTTAAAATCACCATACCTGCGTTTTAAAAAAAAAAATTATATCATCGTTTTTCTCTAGGTGAAGCTTGAGCCAACACATGCTGGTTTCATATGCTCTTTGCGTCGATGGTTTCTGTTTGGGCTGCACCGAATATTCGATTCGTTTTCGATTCGGTGCCGAATAGTGCATTCAATGAACTATTCGTATTCGGCCGAATATACGCTGCCATCAAATACGAATAGTAAATTTCTGTCCAGCTCTTGCCGACAACATGTTTCCAGATAACAGATGTTGTCTTTTGGCAGACAATGTTGAGAGAGTGTTTTTTTTTTTTAATAGCAATGCATGTTTCATGCAGCAATTAAAAAAAAAAAAAAACTGATTAATGGCTAGTTAGTAGTATTAAATAGTTCCAAGATATTTGCCCTATTTTTTTGTAACGCTGTATAATTCATAAAATTGTCAGTAGACTTATTGAACACAACTTTGTATGCCCAACATTCACTCACTATTCGTATTCGTATTCGGCCGAATAGTAAAGGCCTCTATTCATAGTAAAAATCACTATTCGGTGCTGCCCTAGTTTCTGTGGCAATTTATTTTATACAATGAGGTTGCCAACCTCATGTACAACCTCATATTAGTCACCTTGTAAGAACTGCCTGAGGCCTATTATTTCTTTGTCTCTTCGGAGACCCCCGGGAACTACACGGGGCCAGCTTTGAACTACCACTCATATATTTCATTCCCTGCGACATCTGCTGTAAGATGTTATCCTTAAGGCCAAGAGTCTGTATTTATTTACCTGTTTTGTCATTTCACTTTTGCTGTGTATACTGCAAGACACATAGACTTCGTGAAAACCAACACCCAGTGGTCGATCTACTATGAAACTAATGAAGCTTAAGCTTCAGGGCCCCTAATCCCGGAGGGGCCCCAAAAGCGACTTTAGTCCACATTGCTTAAACATTTTTAGTCTACTGTATAAGAAGGGGTTTAAAAAAAAATAATATTAATAATATAGTGTAATTCAATATAAAATAATAGTTAAAATAAAAATTAAAAGGTTATTAAAGTATCATATAGGCTAGCCGTAAAAGAAAAAACGCTTTTTCAGAAAGTAGACCTACAATTTTTTCCTTTCAAAGCATGCGACAATAGTCGCACGACTCAAATTGATTAATTTTTTGTTGTACATATTTCAACAATCCCAAAGTTTGAGAGTCAGTAGCACAGATGTTGTAAAGGTAGAGTATCGCGGTAAGTTGGCTGTTCTGCTGTGGATAATGTAATTTTTTTCCCCTTTTAACAGAGGTCAAGACCCTAGAGGAATAACAATGAGTTCACGAAAGTACTTAATTAAGTGGATACCAAAAAACGCAAACTAAGGAAAAGCGATCTGACGAAATCTCTAAATGTCAAAAACTAACAAACTATTTGGCAATGTCAAGTTTGTCAACACCTGCAGTTGAAACAAGCCAAGCAAACACCATTGAAGCCACTGATAGTGCACAAACTGTGGGAGCTCTTTCTAGCAATATTCAACCCACTGTTGACGCTTTTGATACAGATGACGATCACAGTGGTCAACATGAAAGTACCGCGGAACAAGCAGAGACTGAGCAGAAACATGAAACAGGAAGCAAATTCAGTGATTTCAAAGAATACAGTGACCTCGAAAACTGGCCCATAACAGTTGATAATGATTTCATACAGAATTGTTTAATGCAAGACATAGGTTTTTTTCAAAATATAGTTGAAGCTGTTATAAAGTTTTTAAGTGAAAGAGTTTTGGCATTTAGAGGTCATGAGGAGAAGTGGTGCTCACCAAATAATGGAAACTTCATGGGGGGCCATTGAACTTATTGCAGAATTCGACACATTTTTACATGAACATCTCGAGAAATGTAAAAATGAAAAAGTAAATGCTACTTACCTATCCAAAACCGTGTATGAAGAATTGTTAGAAATTATGGGAAAACGTGCAAGATGAAATTGTGAATCAAATCAACAACCTAGACACCAAATAGTACTCTATTATTGTTGACTCT
>JAMPIV010011228.1:90000-228164 GCA_024509875.1 Oreohelix idahoensis
GCCCCTACAAGAGTTCAAGCTTCAGGGCCCCCAAAATGTAGATCCGCCACTGCCAACACCCCTGCAATTTTCTTTGCATTAGTGAAATTCCTTTCTTCCAATTTTCCCGTACGACTTTATCCAATGTTTTAATATTAATAATAAAAATAGCCCCTTCAGTCATAACTGACTATCGGAATGCGCCCGTGAGGTGACAGCCCTCAGCTGCTTATTTTCCTGATGCTCTTCGACGTGTTCTCCTCTCTTCGGCTTGTTGTGTGAGCTTCTTTTCGCCCAATCTGAGGTGGCGCCGTAAATAGCATCGCCACTTGGTGCAATCGGCAGCTTCATCCTCCCACGTTGCTGGATTTATGTCCAGTGCCCTCATATCTCTCTTGCACACATCTTTGAACCTCAGCTGCGGTCGCCCAACTGTTCTTTTGCCATCTGCTAGTTGCCCGAAGAAGATATCTTTCGGGATGCGACCATCTTCCATGCGGCGGACATGGCCAAGCCAGCGTAGTCTGCGCTGTCTAAGCAGTGTATACATGCTTTGAAGGCCAGCACGTGATAACACCTCGACATTTGTCACTTTATCTTTCCACGAGATGCCGAGGATGTGGCGTAGACACCGTAAATGGAAGGTTTTGAGCCTTCTTTCTTGCTTAGCATAGGTTGTCCAAGTCTCGCTGCCATATAGGAGTGTGCTGGTGACGCAGGCGTTATATATATATATATATATATATATATATATATATATATATATATATATTTATATATATATATATATATTATATATATATATATATAATATATATATATATATATATATATATATATATATATATATTTATTTTTTTTTACGTACGCCCGCTAATACTCGAGGCGAAATCTCAGGTTATTATTTATGTCTAACCTGACATTAATTTTACGTGAGTATCCCTTTTTTCTTATATAGAGACAGGTGTCCCTCGCCATTCAGGCAAATACTCTCCGATTTCGGAGGTACCCATTACAGCTGGGTCGGCTCAGGAGCCGCCAATCCCTGGTCGACGACACTGATTCAAATGTTCTCGCCAGGTCTCGAGTTAATCCAGTCCAAATCCCGGTCGACGAAAAATCCTCAAATGCCGTCACCCTGGTTTGATCCTGGATCACCCGGTCGCCAGAGCGGTGTGGTAACCACTACGCTAGCGCGGCTCCCTGTTATATACAAGGGGATTGACATAAGTCTTGAGCCTGACCATGAAGGAGTCACAGGAGGAAGATGAAACTTGGCACACTTAAAGTTCATCCTATTTGCACTGAATGTGTGAAGTATTCGTTTGTTTCTTCAGTGGGTTTTCCCGCTACGGTGCACGGCGCAATGTACCCTATTGACCGGATCTGCTGCTCCAAAGATTTGACAAATCAATGGAAAAGAAGGAGGCCAGAGCTGTGATAAAATTTCTGATGTTTCAGGGAAAAACACCTACAGAAATACACAGGGAGATGGAACCAGTGTTTCGTGATTCTTGTCCTTCATATACTTCGGTAAAAAACTGGTGTCAACAGTTTAAGTGCGGCCGCTCAAATGTTGCTGATCTGCCAAGATCTGGTAGACCAGCCTCAGAGTGCAACGATGAAAATGCAACAAGAGTGAAGAAATTCATTGACCAGGATTGAAAAATGACAATTGTGGAGATAGCTAGTAGAGTAAAACTAAATGAAAGAACAGTTTATAGAATGTTACACAACAGACTGAACATGAGAAAAGTGTGTGCACGCTGGGTTCCGCGACTGTTGACACGTGAACAGAAGCAAACGAGGGTAAATTGCTGTCATAAGTTGCTCAAAAAGTGTCAGTCAAAAAATTTTTGGAGACCATGGTGACAGTAGATGAGACTTGGGTACACCATTATGACCCCGAATCCAAAATTGCCAGCATGCAATGGAAAACCCTGGGCACCCCAACACCTGTCAAGCCGAGAGCGCAGAAATCTGCAGGAAAAATGATGCTGACTGTTTTTTGGGACGGCAAAGGTGTCCTTTTGAAAGATTATCTGCCTCGTGACAACACAGTTAATGAACAGTACTATGCAGATCTTCTCACCAAACTAAGAAAGGTTGTGACCAGGAAACGAGGGATAACGCGCACTCAAAATCTTCCTTTGCTTCAAGACAACGCGCCCTCTCACAAAGCACGCCTTGTGCAGCTAGCAGCCAACGATTTGAGGATTGAAATTCTTCCACACCCACCATATTCTCCAGATTTGGCTCCATCAGACTTTTTTCTATTCCCAAATCTTAAAAAAAAAATCTAAAATGAAATCATTTTGACAGCGTTGAAGAGGTTATACTGGCATGTGATGACTGGTTTAGTTTGAAAAATAGGGTGTTCTACTCCCAAGGTCTTTTCAAGGTCAAGCAGAGATGGCAGAAGTGTGTCAATTCAGACGGTGGCTATATTGAAAAGGAATAAACGCTATACAAAATTTCAGCTCTCTGTGACATGTCCATCATGGCCAGGCCCAAGACTTATGTCAATCCCCTTGTATTAATAGCCGGCTTTTAAAACGAAACCACCCTCATATCTAACGTATTGAAGACACACACAAAGAGATCCATACACACACACACACACATATATATATATATATATATACATATATATATATATATATATATATATATATATATATATATATATATATATATATATAAGGTAAAGGATCCCGTTACACGCCCATTGAGGCATATTGGGAATATGGTGTTAGGCCCATATTTTCTTGACCATCGGCACACTAGGGGTGATGTGGTCAGCATCACTCCGGCCGCCTTAACCATCCCAGAGTAGCTTTGGTACCCAGTTGGGTCTGGGTCGACCCAGGAGCCGTTTGCGGCCTAAAAAAATTCCTCCTCATCTGGGGATCTGTCGTAAAACATTCTAAATCCACATATATAAATTAAAAGGTAAATGTAAAGCTGTTACCAGTAATTTTAATGGAAGGGGACGTGATCTGGAAAATATTAGGTGAGCAGATTAGATTATGGGTTGTCATTGCTTGAAGACGTGATTGTCTTTAATGTTATGTTAAATTGTAATAGTAGAAGTAAGGTTACAAAGCGTGTGAACGCTAGTCAGTTCAATTGTGGAGGTTTGTTCACTCCGAACTGTTTTGAGCTACGGGTGTTTAGCTATTTGTGGCTAGCCCGTGCAAGTAGTGAGACTGAACGGTGTTTTTGAACAGCCGGGTCTCGTTGCTGTTTTAGGCGGCAGATGTGTATTCCCGTGGGCAGTGATTTTTGGGCATCGATCTGGAGAGGTCGCCCCATAGTGTGTGTTCTTGATGGTAAGCCTGTACAGTGCTGAATATAAGAGACCATGATTTGTGTAAGGCCATTATTTCCTGATAGAGGATAATTGTGTTATGTGAAGACATGTTGATAAGTGATATTATTGCAAACTGCTGGGTGAGCAGTATTGTGAATATTTTGATAAGGATCCATTAACTTACACATGTCATATAATAGCGCTAAAAATGAGTAAAGGCGAGATTATTGCAGACTGCCGGGGATGGAGTCTTGTGAGAAATTGCTGGTAGGACTCATTAGATTATGATAGCGCTTATGTGAGTGTAGCAAGGCGAGGATGTCCGTTTGCTATCTTTGAGAAGGATCCATGATTATTAATACAGCGCTGATGTGAGGAGTATCTGGAGGATACCATATTTATGTTAGCACGGCGGGATGTCCGGTTGCTAACGGATCCATTATTATTATGTGAGGAGTATCTGGAGGATACCATATTTATGCAGTAGCACGGCGATGATGTGAGCCGTTTGCTATCTGTGAGGAGACCATATTTATGCAGTAGCACGGCGATGATGCGAGCCGTTTGCTATCTGTGAGGAGGCCATATTTACGGATCCATTATTATATCTTATAGCGCAGGAGGAGTATCTGGAGGATACCATATTTATGTTAGCACGGCGGGATGTCCGGTTGCTAACGGATCCATTATTATTATGTGAGGAGTATCTGGAGGATACCATATTTATGCAGTAGCACGGCGATGATGTGGTCCGTTTGCTATCTGTGAGGAGGCCATATTTACGGATCCATTATTATATCTTATAGCGCAGGAGGAGTATCTGGAGGATACAATATTTATGCAGTAGCACGGCAATGATGTGGTCCGTTTGCTATCTGTGAGGAGGCCATATTTACGGATCCATGATTAGAATATTATAGCGCTAATGTGAGTACAGGTGGATAGCGCTGAGTTGAGGAGTATCTTTAAAGAGGTCATGGATATTGTAGTATCTGCATGATTCTGAGATGTGAGAAGTACTTTATTATTGTATTGCTATAACTTGTAGTTGACTATAACTGTGTATTCTGTGTTAACGTGGCGTGTTGTGGTGTATTAAACATTCGTTAACTATCATCAGCCGTTACACCCTTCCATGCTTCTATTGTGTGTATCTACTGTGAGTGACTGTCCCAAAACACGCTTCACCTTCTTCTTCAACCAAAAGATAAAAAACATCCTCTGAGTTTTATCAAAAGCCTAACAAATAAATTCAATAAAAGGAAAGAAGAATGGTAAAGAACAGTGCTGTCACAATGACTGTACTCGAAATTCCCCTTGTTTTCTACTTCTTCTGCAAATTGTAACGTTTCCACGTTAATAGTAAAGCCTATAGCAGCATACACGCGTTTCCACAACACCATAGACCGTGTACTGCATTTCTAAGAAAAACCTTGAGATAGGCACACCGCGTAATGACCTAAATTAATACTAACATTAATTACACTACGTTAACATAAACGGATAGACAGATGAACTTAGGATAGAAAGAAGGGAGGGCTGAAAGCAGGAACGCCTGCAACACTAAACACGAGTCTCGTGATATTAATGCCACCCCAACAAGCGTAAGGTCAGAAGCAATACTTTTTTTCAGATGGACAGTGATAAAAAACACTACCCATACGAGAGTTAGGTTTAAAAACCTGAAAAATGCTTATTGGGAAACATGACATTATACTGGTTTACGTTTGAAAGCCTGACAGTACCCAGACACCACATCGATCGAAGTGAACGGGAGGTAGAAGAAAATGCATATTTTGAACGCCACCTCCTGGCTCCATTAAAATTATATATTTGGGTTCCTTAGGACTTGCTGACAAAGAATATGTTAAACGTTACGCAAATAGTCTAGGAATTAACAAATTATAGCCAAAATAAAATAATGGTGCTGTCAGACAACACCAAAATCAGAATTGCGCAGTGGCAGATTTTTAAACCACCATTGTACGGGAAATAGGTCCCCATGTTAAATCCTATTTGATTGGATAAAAATAAATGTAAGGCTAAACACGATTAGTCGGACTATAAATACTATTTTTCGTTGTTAGGGGAGACGGATGGAAGGGTACTTTTTTTTTTCAAACGCTTGGGTAAACATGGCACGAATGGTTAGACCCGCCAATATAGTCACTGAGAAGCGTCAGTTCAGCACCACATTTTCAATTAAACTTTCTAAAGCAACAGTGCGTTGAGATTCAGCTTATATTTTTCTAAATAAAAGCCTGAGACAGAGGCGGATCGGAATTTGTGCCATAATTTGTGCCATTATTCATCGCTAGTCAACGTTTCTGTGTAATATTTCCATGAATTGTGGTAAGCTTGATATATTCCATATCTTTTTAATGAAAATTGAATGTAAATTGATAAATTATGTCTGTATATGTGTGTGGTTTAGTAGAAAACATGAGGCTAAGCCTAGATATTGCTCCAACCTGAACCAACCTTGTCGGAGAGGAGTTTAACTGCCTAGGCCTACATGGAATTACCAAATAGTACACTGACACCTATCTTATTGTATAGAAGGACTTACAGCTGAAATTGCAGAGGCGTAGTAACCATTAGGGAGGAGAATACTGGTGTAAAATGTTTCAGATGAAGATAGCAGTTGGCCTACCGCTCTGAACTCAGTGTTTGTTATGTATTGTGCTCAGTGTAGAAATAGAGTATAAATTAGTTCTGAAGTAGGAGGTACAACCTTCTTGTTTCAGGGACTGTGGTCCTAAAGTTATTGAGCAGCACCTGGTCAGAGCTTTGCTGAATCTAGAGGCTGACAGCATACTCCTGGGTCCAGATAGTGACCAGTGAGGTGTCTCCAGAACACAGGGGAGCAATCGAGCAGAGGAGTCTTTTCCTGCCGCCATCACGAAAGTTAAGCCTATGTGGCCAGAGGAGCTCAACATTATGTGTCCCCCCTCAAAAATTGACAGTATAGTAAAACAGAGGGAAAATACATTGTTTAAATTGATATGAACTGTGAACTTTTCCCCCTACTATTTCCAAGATAAACAAACACTTGAAGTCATGATGACAAATAACAACATAGCTTGAAAAACAAAACCAGTATTACCTCATAGTACTACTACAAAACTGACACACATAGGATAATAATAATAAAATATGTCACTACAAGGTTCATATTTATAAATTATGTACATATAAATTGTGATTACATATGATAGTGATTCCTGGTTCACTGTGTGGTTGAATCAGGATATCTATTAGTGACAGTACTTAATATATGTATATTTGAAACTTTACCATTGACTCATTTAAGATAGTCTTATAAAGTGTTATATGTGTGTGAGTGTCACAGTGGTGTACAGTGTTGTGAAATAAAATTAAATTGTTTATCTGTCTGTTGTTGTTGTGACTTACACTTCATCATTTACAAAACCCTAGACATTCAACGTAGTCATCACAATATTCCAGAATAATTCTGACTGAGGTATAAATATGTGGTAGCAAGTAAGGTCATCTGTAATACCCACACTTATTAGATACAGATACCTTCACAGCTGATCTCAGTCAGTACACTAAGTCCCCTATAAATATTTATAATATCCCACTTTACCACATATATTGGGGTCTCGCTCCCGGGATATTGAACTTTCTCCTATTATATATATATTGGGAATAATAAAGAAGTAAATGGTAACCTTGGGTGAAAATAAATAAGGTTGAGCTCTCAGTGCCTGTGTTGTCCTGAGTTAATTAGTCATAGATAAAATTGTTTAGTTAAATATTTTAGACATTTACCTGTTAGAAAATTGCGGACCTGGCAATATTTCGATCTGCTGCTGTGCAGACTGCAAAAGAGTTAGGAATGGACGGGCAAATTATGATTGCTTATGTCACTGCTGAATGTGACAAATATATTGAAAGGGAAGAAAGAAGATTAGAAAAAGAGGCCGAAAGAAAATTAGAATCTGAAAGGTTGGCCGAAGATAAGAGGTTAGAGGCTGAAAAAGAAATTAAGAAGTTACAATTTGAGGCTGAGGCTGAGACTAAGAGGCTGCAGGCTGAGGCTGAGACTAAGAGGCTGCAGGCTGAGGCTGAGACTAAGAGGCTGCAGATTGAGGCTGAGGCTAAGAAATTGGAAGCAGAGGAAAGAAGATTGACTGCCGAAAGAGAAGACAAGAGATTAGCTGCAGAGAGGGAAGCCGAGGAAAGAAGATTAGCTGCAGAGAGGGAAGCAGAAAAGGAGGAGAAGAGATTACAAAGGGAACATGAGTTACGATTAAGGGAGTTTGAGTTTCAAGGCCATGCTCCTGAAAATGGTGCCAGTCCCTTTACCTCTGATGCCACCGCTAGCCAGGGAGCCTCAACCTCAGCTATGAATTTTCATTTAGATCATTTTGTTGAGAAAGACGATGATATTGAGAGCTATCTAAATAGATATGAACTATTAGCTACCACATATGGGTTAGAGAGAGAAAGGTGGAGCTTAAAGTTATCTCAAGGGCTTCGTGGGGCAGCTTATGAAGTTTTTGCCAAAATGAACAGAAGTGATCAAGAAAATTATGACATGCTAAAGCAGGCTCTTTTGTTAAGATACGAAAAGAACGCAGAATTTTATAGGAAGAAATTTAGGAATGCTAAACTACTGTCAGGTGAAACCTATCACCAGTTCTCTGCACGGATGGAGAAATGGACTTCTCTGGGGAAAACCCAAGATCTTAAGGAAATGGTCCTTATAGAACAATTAAGAGAGTCCATGGCTCCAGACCTGAGAAAGTTTCTCATGGAACAAGGTGCAGAGAGGCTGGGTGAGTTGCTAAATGTTGCTGAAAGGTATCAAGCAGCTCAGGCAGAGGTATCAGGTAATAAGAAGAAACAGGTAGAAAATTTTAGGGCACCACCGAACTTTAATAAATTTGATCCTAGAGATCAAAACAAAGGTAAGCACCAATTTGATAGGCCACGGTATGACAATAAAAATAAAACCCCACAATTCGATGAAAGGAAATATGATGAAAGAAAATCTTTCAACCAAGGGAAAAGGTGGTGTAAAAATTGTAAGATGAACAATCATGACACTGACCGTTGCAGAAGGAACCCTATAGTTATGGCAACCCTTCAGGTCAGGTCGACCTCAAGAAAGGAGGAGGATATTCTGTTAGATACCACTCCAGAAGAGATGAGGAAGGCACAGGCTGGGGATAAGACCCTCAAGCCTTGTTTTAGGAAATTGTCAACTTGTCATACTACTCCAGGCAAGGGAGATTTTTACATGAAAAACAAGTTGATGTATAGGAAGACTGGAGCTAGATCCAAAGGTCAGGGACAGCTGGTACTTCCTAAAAGATATAGGGCAGAATTAATAAAGAGCCTACATGTGAAATCAGATGGGGACCATGAGAAAATAGGTACCATCATCCAAAAGGTGGCTCACAATTATTATTGGCCCAAGGCAAGGTGGGACATTGAGAATTTGGTAGAAAGGTGTAGCATAGCACATGAGGGAACACCCACAAGTGGGAACAGTGATCAGGACCTGGACACGCCAAAGGGCAAACTTAGGCCTGACAATAGAAAGAAAAATAAATTAAATAAAGTGGACCAAATGGAATGGGAAGCCCCTTTTCACGGACAAGCTTCAATTAACTGTTTTACAATGGCCACTATGCAGCGAGTGCAAAAAGATATCTTACCCCAGGATAAGCCGAAAATCCCTCAATCGGACTTATGTAAACTGGAGGAAGAGGATGTAGAGAGGAAATCTCTCATCAAGAATTTTAAGTGGGGAGAAAGCCCCAAGAAAAGAATTGGTAGCGGTCGATTTGTGCATGATACTTCTGGGAAGAAAAATCATCACTATAGCGCTTCGAGTGAAAGAGACCATACCGGTGCATGGACAAATAGGTCCACAAAATTAAAAGTCCATATGTAACGCTGTTAAGAACGTGGACTGATGAAAAGGCAGAGGAAAATATTACATCCTCATACCAATATGTGAATGAGCTGACCACTCGTTTAAAAACTGGCTGGAAACTTGCCAATGAAAATTTAAGACAAGCCAGGAAGAAACATGCTGCCTATTTTAACAGGAAAGCTAAAGACAGAGATTTGGCTGTGGGAGAGAAGGTACTGCTTCTTCTACCCGGTAGTCAGAATAAGTTACAAATTGGATGGCAAGGTCCATATACAGTTCTAGAGAAGGTGTCTAGAACAAATTATAAGATAGATAAGAAGGGGAAAGAAAAAATCTATCATGTGAATCTCCTGAAGAAATATTTGGAAAGAGAACATCAGGAAGAGACACACTTGTTGACCTTGTCCATTGCAATGGAGATGAAAAAGGAACCACTTTCATCATTTGAATATCCATTACACCCCTGTGAGACAGCGGCACAGGTGAAAATCAGTACACATTTAACGAAAAATCAGAAAGAGAGAGTGCAACAGGTTCTAGATAATCATACAGAGGTGTTAACGGACCGACCGGGGCATACAACTTTATTGGAATATGATATGAAACTGAAAGACCCCACACCTGTCTGTATGAAACCCTATTCGATTCCTTTTGCTAAGGAGAAAGCTTTGAAGGAAGAGATAGACTATTTGTTGAAGGAAGGAATTATTTCACACAGTGAATCTTCGTATAGTTCCAGTGTTGTACTCTTAAGGAAACCCTCTGGAGAACATAGACTCTGTATAGATTACAGGAGACTGAATGCTATTACAGAAGGACAGGTGGATCCATTGCCGGATACAAATCAGTTGTTTGCTAGGCTAAATAAAGCTAAATATTTCTCAAAAGTGGATCTGAGTAAAGGATACTATCAGATTCCAGTAAAGCCTGAGGTTAGACCATACCTAGCGTTTAGTACCTCAGAGGGACACTATGAGTTTAACAGATTGCCATTTGGATTGAAGAATGCACCTAGTGTCTTCTCTAGAATGATGAGAAAATTATTGGACCCTCTGAATAATCCATGTATCACAAATTTCATGGATGATATCCTTATAGCAACAGAAACATTTGAGGAACACATTGACTCTCTGAACATGCTGTTTAATCGACTTAGAGAAGCGAATTTAACAGCCCGACCAACCAAATGTTGCGTTGGATGTAAAGAATTAGAATTCTTGGGACACACAGTCTATCAGGGAAACATGACCCCTGACCCCAAGAATTTAGAGAAACTAAAGAAAGCCCCGAGACCACAAACCAAGAAAGACGTGAGATCCTTTTGTCTCATTATGTGGTTTCTACCAAAAGTATATCAAAAACTTTAATTCCATATGTGCACCGTTAACTGATTTGACACGTAAAGGAAATCCAGATCGAATTACATGGACACCACAATGTGAATTGGCTTACCAGGAATTGAAGGAAAAGCTTACAAGCAAACCTATTTTGAAACTACCTGACTTAAGTCAAGAATTCATTGTAAGGACTGATGCCAGTAATATTGGGTTAGGTGCGACTCTGCTACAGAAATCAGATGCATTGGATGGGGAACTAAGCCCAGTGGCATATGCTAGCAGAAAGTTGAATAAAGCTGAAACCAACTACTCAACTAGCGAAAAAGAATGTCTTGCAGTAATATGGGCGATAAAGAAATTCAATATTTATCTGTATGGGAAGGCATTTAAGTTGCAAACGGATCACAAACCCTTGTCATTTCTAGCGCAGGCTAGACATGAAAATTCTAGATTACTCCGTTGGTCATTACTGATGCAGCCCTATGAGTTTTGCATAGAGTATATAAGTGGAAAAACAAATCTGGGAGCGGATTTTTTAAGCCGCCATCCGTGTGATGAGAATCACTGTAAGCCCCAGAAATAATAATAAATTTCTCTATGTGTATATAGAATTATAGACTGACATATAACGTCTGTTTTAAGAGGGGAGAATTTGTCGTGAAACATTCTAAATCCACATATATAAATTAAAAGGTAAATGTAAAGCCTAACAAATAAATTCAATAAAAGGAAAGAAGAATGGTAAAGAACAGTGCTGTCACAATGACTGTACTCGAAATTCCCCTTGTTTTCTACTTCGTCTGCAAATTGTAACGTTTCCACGTTAATAGTAAAGCCTATAGCAGCATACACGCGTTTCCACAACACCATAGACCGTGTACTGCATTTCTAAGAAAAACCTTGAGATAGGCACACCGCGTAATGACCTAAATTAATACTAACATTAATTACACTACGTTAACATAAACGGATAGACAGATGAACTTAGGATAGAAAGAAGGGAGGGCTGAAAGCAGGAACGCCTGCAACACTAAACACGAGTCTCGTGATATTAATGCCACCCCAACAAGCGTAAGGTCAGAAGCAATACTTTTTTTCAGATGGACAGTGATAAAAAACACTACCCATACGAGAGTTAGGTTTAAAAACCTGAAAAATGCTTATTGGGAAACATGACATTATACTGGTTTACGTTTGAAAGCCTGACAGTACCCAGACACCACATCGATCGAAGTGAACGGGAGGTAGAAGAAAATGCATATTTTGAACGCCACCTCCTGGCTCCATTAAAATTATATATTTGGGTTCCTTATGACTTGCTGACAAAGAATATGTTAAACGTTACTCAAATAGTCTAGGAATTAACAAATTATAGCCAAAATAAAATAATGGTGCTGTCAGACAACACCAAAATCAGAATTGCGCAGTGGCAGATTTTTAAACCACCATTGTACGGGAAATAGGTCCCCATGTTAAATCCTATTTGATTGGATAGAAATAAATGTAAGGCTAAACACGATTAGTCGGACTATAAATACTATTTTTCGTTGTTAGGGGAGACGGATGGAAGGGTACTTTTTTTTCAAACGCTTGGGTAAACATGGCACGATTGGTTAGACCCGCCAATATAGTCACTGAGAAGCGTCAGTTCAGCACCACATTTTCAATTAAACTTTCTAAAGCAACAGTGCGTTGAGATTCAGCTTATATTTTTCTAAATAAAAGCCTGAGACAGTGGCGGATCGGAATTTGTGCCATAATTTGTGCCATTATTCATCGCTAGTCAACGTTTCTGTGTAATATTTCCATGAATTGTGGTAAGCTTGATATATTCCATATCTTTTTAATGAAAATTTAATGTAAATTGATAAATTATGTCTGTATATGTGTGTGGTTTAGTAGAAAACATGAGGCCAAGCCTAGATATTGCTCCAACCTGAACCAACCTTGTCGGAGAGGAGTTTAACTGCCTAGGCCTACATGGAATTACCAAATAGTACACTGACACCTATCTTATTGTATAGAAGGACTTACAGCTGAAATTGCAGAGGCGTAGTAACCATTAGGGAGGAGAATACTGGTGTAAAATGTTTCAGATGAAGATAGCAGTTGGCCTACCGCTCTGAACTCAGTGTTTGTTATGTATTGTGCTCAGTGTAGAAATAGAGTATAAATTAGTTCTGAAGTAGGAGGTACAACCTTCTTGTTTCAGGGACTGTGGTCCTAAAGTTATTGAGCAGCACCTGGTCAGAGCTTTGCTGAATCTAGAGGCTGACAGCATACTCCTGGGTCCAGATAATGACCAGTGAGGTGTCTCCAGAACACAGGGGAGCAATCGAGCAGAGGAGTCTTTTCCTGCCGCCATCACGAAAGTTAAGCCTATGTGGCCAGAGGAGCTCAACATTATGTGTCCCCCTCAAAAATTGACCGTATAGTAAAACAGAGGGAAAATACATTGTTTAAATTGATATGAACTGTGAACTTTTCCCCCTACTATTTCCAAGATAAACAAACACTTGAAGTCATGATGACAAATAACAACATAGCTTGAAAAACAAAACCAGTATTACCTCATAGTACTACTACAAAACTGACACACATAGGATAATAATAATAAAATATGTCACTACAAGGTTCATATTTATAAATTATGTACATATAAATTGTGATTACATATGATAGTGATTCCTGGTTCACTGTGTGGTTGAATCAGGATATCTATTAGCGACAGTACTTAATATATGTATATTTGAAACTTTACCATTGACTCATTTAAGATAGTCTTATAAAGTGTTATATGTGTGTGAGTGTCACAGTGGTGTACAGTGTTGTGAAATAAAATTAAATTGTTTATCTGTCTGTTGTTGTTGTGACTTACACTTCATCATTTACAAAACCCTAGACATTCAACGTAGTCATCACAATATTCCAGAATAATTCTGACTGAGGTATAAATATGTGGTAGCAAGTAAGGTCATCTGTAATACACCACACTTATTAGATACAGATACCTTCACAGCTGATCTCAGTCAGTACACTAAGTCCCCTATAAATATTTATAATATCCCACTTTACCACAGGATTGAACCATAGACCTCTGAGCTAGGAAGCCAGTGCACTAACCACTATGCTACCGCGGCTGTCTCTCTCTCTCTCTCTCTCTCTCTCTCTCTATATATATATATATATATATATATATATATATATATATAGTTGTTGTATGCACATTTATCGTTTTGAAAACATTTATTGAATATATTTCTACCAAGCGTCCGATTGGCTGAGCAGTTAGAGTGCTTGCCCCAGCAACAAAGTTATCGGATTCCGGGGTCTAAACCAGATTGCACCAAGCTCCAGTTTACCCACCTGTAAATGGGTACCTGACTCTTGGGTTAAGGAAGGCAAAGACAGCGAGGAAGGGGAACCAATCGCCCCACGTCATAAAGCCGGACCTGGTACAACGAAGACTACTTCACTGACCTACGACATTTTCTGCTAATGGCACCTTTTATATTTCTACCATTATCGTTTCGTTGCAGATGTTAAGCAGCTTGAGAGAACGCATTTCTCTCCATGTCTCCATCACGTTATCTCAATGCTTGCTTCTTATTAGTAAATCTGTTCCGCTTTTGTGAAGTGTTTGAAGGACCACAAGAAGATGCTTGTGTTCTACGTCATTAAATGCTGCCGTCTTCTTCTTGAGCGTCCGACTGGCATAGTGGTTAGAGAGCGGGAATCTCGCGACAAAGGTGCCAGGTTTGATTCACGATATCGACACGCTTCAATCTACCCAGCTGTAAATGGGTACCTGGCTTTGCCCTTGAGTTAGGGAAGGAAAAGACAGCGAGGAAGCGAACTGGTCACTCTACCTCGCGATGCTGGACCTAGTATAGTGAAGTCTTTAACGCTTCACTCCCGTGTGGTAGTATCTGTTGTGAGACTACCATTACCTTCATCATCTAATGAATGTTTCCTCTTATCGGGAAGCAGGAGGCATGCTCCCAAATATTCCGTTGCTCTTTTGTATAAATAGTTTCTTCAACGATATATTTTTTAAAAATACTATTGCTAACTTCATGCAGAACCCACCTAAGTCGGCTTTTATGACATGCTTGGTAGGGAACAGTGGGCTAGTTCTTTGTTCCTCAATATCGGGCTGTGAGATGAACACAAACGATCGAAAACCTGGACTAAAAATAACATGTGCAGTATTGTGTTTGTCTTCTTTGTTCTTCTGTGTTTGTCCTGGTGTTTTCATTTACTATTTTATTATTATTATTACTGGAAAATTCCTACGCAATCTATTGTAAAGAAATAGTCTTGATAAAATTTGTTAAAAAAGAATCTTTAAAGGTTGTGACATATTATGTTATAGATTTCATCTATCTACTTCTTTATCTACACTTTCCTTTTACCTAGCCTTCGCCTACGCCTGTTGGTTAACCCAAAACCTCCTAATACTCAGAAATCTGCCCTTTTTCTAATTTAGCACGCATTTTATTTGCTGGTCGCTATTTCTTTGATGTATACTCAAGACCAAAAGAAACGCACATCTCATTAAATGTTATTTTCAAATATAAGCAACAAACTTAAAATAATGAAATTTGCGCACATGAAGTGTCTGAATGTTTATTAACGTTTTCAAATCGAAGGTAAGGGAACACAGACAGAAACACAAAGAAAGTGTATAGCAACCAAGTATATTGACCAAAGATTTCCAGCGAAGCTTTGGACACATGCATATACTGATGGTTCGGCAACAAATGCAGTTGAAAATGGGGGTGCCGGCATCCTCATAAAATTAAAGAATAGAATTCACTCTATGGCAATTGCCACTGGAAAATACTGCAACAACTTCTGTGCTGAAGCAGAAGCCCTGAAACAGGCAGCTGAAACTCTTATTGAATGCAAAGCACAGGCAGAAAAACAGATAGTAATCTTTTCAGATGCCCTCTCAATAATATCACCGCTGAAGAGCCACCAAACTAAAGGAATGAAAGATCTTCTGATAATCTCCCTTGAAAGACTGGCCGAATGCTTCAAGAAGTGCACTATCCAGTGGATACCAGCCCATTGCAACATACCAGGAAATGAAGAGGCAGATAGACTTGCTAAAGAAGGAGGTGCCTTACAGCAAAATGATATAGAGACAACTTACGCAACGGCAAAGACCACTATAAAGGCTACATTCAAGTCCAAATGGGAAAGAGAGCACCCGGGACATTTGAAAAATGACGCATATCATCAACTATCCAGAAAAGAACAGGTCATCATTTTTCGACTGCGCACTGGGCACAACAGATTGAGATACCATCTGTACCACAAATACAAAATTGGTGCAACAGATCTCTGCACCTGCGGTACCAGCCCGATGACAGTCGAACACCTGCTGCAGTACTGCCCAACCTACAGTAATGAACGGGGTAGCATATGGCAACAACCCACTTCTGTCAACGAAAAACTGTTTGGAGATGTCGGGAACCTTGAGTTGACTGCTGCCTTTATTAGAGTCATAAATGTGGAAGTCTGAAGGCGAACGAGGAAGAAGAAGAAGAAGAAATCGATACTCACAATTATCGCCCCCCATGAGATCGCACTTCTGCATATTCTGAAGTACCAACAAAATATCCAACTGCACTAAAGTTTGTTCAAACCACAGCGTGAATGTCTTAATATCGGGGGTGTCCCCACATAGCTCTGGCACATTCTTAAAGACGATTAGTCATCGACCTCACCAAGGGTTGAATGGTTTCCATCGGGATGGCATTCCAAGTTCTCTGTAGAGCGTCTCTCAGCTGCCGTTGATTGTGAGGGGCCTGTCGTTGCACATGTCGTCCCAACACGTCCCAAAGATGTTCGATACAGTTTAGGTCAGGTGAAACGGCAGGCCACTGCATAACTCGAACTCCATTCTGCTGCAAAAATCACTGAGTAACACGAGCGGAGTGTGGCCTTGCATTGTCCTGTTGAAACACCATTCTGGCGGCGCCTCCGTTTGCTGCCAACAGCGGAAGCAGGTGGGGTCTGAGTACTTCATCCACATACTGCTGGGCAGTTAAGGTGCCGTCGATAAAGATGAGTCTGGACCTGAATCTGTAATTGATAGCAGCCCATACCATCACAGATGGACCACCATAGCGATCTCGTTCAATGACACAGTTGTCTTCGAATCGTTCTCCTGGTCGTCTGTAAATTCGAATTCGGCCGTCGTTGTGGTGGATGCAGAACCGACTTTCGTTGGAAAAGACCACGTCTCGCCAACTTTGACGCCCTAGATAGCCATGGTTGAGAGCCCAGTCCAATGGTGCCTGCCGGTGTTGAGCTGTGAGGATCTGTCCGGTGTAGGGTCTATGGCATATGAGCTGAGCTTCCCTTAACCTCCTGCGCACGGTTTGACCACTGATGGCGTTGCCACGAGTTCCAATGGTTATTCTGGCTGTGGCTACAGCGGGCATGAAGCGGTCTCGCTCATGAGTGCGCCGAATGGCCCTGTCTTGCCTGTATGTCGTAACGCGTGGAGTGCCAGACCGGGGTTGGTCGGCGATGGTCCCTGATGTTTCGATGCAATAGACGATAAATCGAGGTATGGTGAACTTGAAATGCCTGGGACACCTCTCTAACTGATGCTCCACCTCTGAGCAGTCCCACTGCTTGATTACGCTCGTCAATATTCAGTCTAGGCATCGTTTTGCTGTGTGAAATTTGTATGGGTTCTACGCGCATTTTATAGAGAATTGGGTGAAAAACAGACAACCAAAAGTCGTGCATGAAAAATCATGAAATGCACGAACTGTAATGAATTTTTATTCTGAGCGTTTGCTTATCTACGCCGTAAACAACTCACCACAGCACAAATTTTCCACGTGCAGTATCGTCTTGCATTGCTAAAGTTGTGTTTAAAGACGATTTAAACTTGATTTTTTTTTTATTTGTCTGAAAATCAGAACAATTAATATGTGCGTTTCTTTTGGTCTTGAGTATATGTTCTCGAGCAGACCTATTAGCTACGTTGATCTGTAATTTATTCTTTACACCAGCGATTGAAACTCGTTGGATAGGATCAGATAGCGATCAAGGATGAATTACTTTTAGTACTAAGAGCAGATAATTTTTGAACCAAGGTGAGCAAATTTGTATTACCTCCCTTGTAAACTGTTCGTTTGAGAGTTAATTAAACACGGCAGATCGCCAGATCAGAGAGAGGGCTCGCTCGATTTCGTTCTATGACCATGTCTGCAGGGCGGGTAACAGTGTGATTTTACGATCGAAGAAATCTCGCACGGTCTGATCAATTACGTTATGCCTGAGTCCTGGTTTTCGGCTTTAGTGTGAGTAAGATCTTTGATTTACAGATCTGAACGAGAAATTTCCCGTAGGTGCAACATCTGGCAGATAGTCTGTTTTTGGGTGTATAGTGTAATCACCCCTTTGATTTCAGAGAGATATATACCCCAGAAATCTAACTCAACCAGTACTCCATAGATTCAGAAGACATCTAGCTGCGATTCTAGAATCACTTGTTTTAAGTAGAGTTCTCAGTTTTCGTTGGAGAATAGTCTTAGTAGTTTGTGTGAAGGTAATTATATTTTACTAGATTTTCTGTCGGCTTATGAATCTGAGAGTAACCATACTAAAGAACATTTTTAACTTAGTTTCTGGGTCTTCAAGGTAATACCTGTCTGAGGTTATGTTTACACCCAGAAAGAGACAGAAATACCAACCCTAAGAACATTAAAAGTGACTTTGTAACGGGGCATATAGTTCCAGATTTTTTTTGCAACATCAAATTTACAGTCGGCCGGTTGTGGCGACATAACCAACATTAACATCTCCCGACGTTTAACCATTTGTGGTGTGACGAAGAATTTTTTTATACTGAGAGAAGTTACCAACCTGACATTTCTTATGTACAGGAAACCTCAAGCTATTGACACTGTGAGAGCTGTTAAATTTCTTACCCAGACAAATTAAAAGTGACATAAACAGTAATCCTAAATAATAATACCAAAGGAAACGCTCCCCGTAGAATTGAAATTTACCTGTCTTTGGTGAGCTGGGGTTCCCTTTGCCAAAAATAACACTGGATTTGCTGTATGTGTGTGTCCTAAAGATTGTTCCAGAAGATACAACACAAGTATTTAGGTAAGAAAGAATGCTCGTGGCCACGGTTGTCTGAGAAGAGCGTAAGGATGCATTAATAACTCTCATGTATATATATATATATATATCTTGTAGAATCCATATAATCACTGTGTGTATTTTTCTATGCAAGTTTTGCTAATGCTGTCCTTTTCCGAATAGATTAACGTATAAACTCTGTTCTTTACTGTAGAGGGAAATCATAGACCATAGCTTATACACCTTTGACTCTTTGGGGGTTAATAACTTCTCTTCTAACGGGATTCTTGTCTCAACAAAGGGAGGGAGGATTACATCTATGAGTCCATTTTTTTTCTTATTAATTCATTAACCTATGTTTAATTGTATTTGATTTGATATTCAATATTGTTGTATTGAAGTTTCTTTATGATAAATAAAATTTACATAAACTTTATTTACGTGTGTTGGTCAGCTTGTCACAAAAGATCCCTATTCCATAGATATAGTTTTTTCACGTCTGTGCGTCGAATTGTCGTCATTTATCTGTGTGTGTGTAGATGTGAGTGGTTGAATATATCAATATATATTTATAGGAAGGTCTGTCTGATCTAAGAATCTCAGTCGTAACCGATAGGCTGGATAGATTATCTTTCATATCCAGGGACAGATTTTACGTTTCACCATTTCACTCGCGAAAATCTATTTCTTTAACTTATCTCCCACTGAGCTATCATCTGTTCTAGATCTATTTAGACGGGACCTCAATTGATCTTAATTTCCCTATCGAAAATATACGACAAAGGTAAAGGATCCCGTTACACGCCCATTGAGGCATATTGGGAATATGGTGTTAGGCCCATATTTTCTTGACCATCGGCACACTAGGGGTGATGTGGTCAGCATCACGCTGGCCGCCTTAACCTTCCCAGAGTTGTTCTGGTACCAAATTCATTAGGCTGGGTCGACCCCGGAGCCGCTTGTGGTCTAAAAAATCCCACCTCCACTGGGTATCGAACCAAGGACCACCGAGCTAGGAAGCCAGTGCACTAACCACTGCGCTACCACGGCTCCCGTTTATCTAAGACAAGTATTTCTAATCCTATTTGGTATTGTTACCCCTTGCAATAAATCCATCTTTATCCATTTCTATTTAAGATTTGTAAAAAAAAATTCTAGAAAGAATAACACATGCGTCTTTTACTGACACATTAAGCAATGCGCGTTTTAAGTAAATGTTTCAAGACCTGAAGGTATTTTATATTTGGACAAGCGCCCTAATATAACCGACTAGGTTGAACGGGATGCGCCTCACCAAAACGAGGCAAAATTTTAGTAAAACAAAAAAAAACAAAAAAATACGGAAAAATAATATTTCTTGGACACGTAATAAGCCATACGTTACAGATGTCGTTATCGGTATCATCTTCATCATCATTATCACCCTTAAGGTCCCTAATGAGCATAGGCCTTCAGCAATTAAATATATTAAAGCATTGTCATCCTCGTCTTTGATGACTTTTTCTTCCATGAAAAAAAAAAAAAAACGTTTTACAACGCATGCATCCATTTCGCTATGTTCCCCCATTCTTGAAATTATCACCTGATGAACTCTTCAATGGAAACCTAGTGTTGAATAATTCCATCGGTGAATCAACATATTTTCTTGACCACTGAATTTTGTAAAAGATATTAGACAAGGAATTTTGAAAAGATATTAGACAAGGAATTTAGCAAAAGATGCAACAACATTTTTTGAAGCATGGTTTGCAAACTTTAATTACATTTCTCTCAACATCAAAATGTGCTCATTCCCTGAATTTCAGTTTTCTACTGGCAGCAAAGGGCTGCACTTACTAAATTTGTAGTCTTCCAATGACGAGTGTTCGCATACGACATTTTTTCAATTTGTTTTTCAATCCAGTTACCCAACATTCCAATAAATACACACACACACACACACTCTCACTCACACACAAAGTAAACGCAGGCCTGCTAAAGTGAGAATGCTAAAAAAAATGTCCAATTTCTACTGTCTACTCTATGCATTAACATTAAGTGTGTGTGTGTGTGTGTGTGTGTGGTTGTATATATATATATATATATATATATATATATATATATATATATATATATATATATATATATATATATATATATATATATATATATATATATATATATAGGGAGTGAATGTTTTTATCAAAAATCTTGTAAGCCTCACGTGTATTCCGAGATTTAGGATCTATGTAATAAAAATAAGGGTAGATAACTTGAATTGATATGTTAAATTGTTTTTTTAAAAATACAATAATCTATTTTATAAAATCGCCAATAGTGACGACGAAGATTTCCTTGTTGTGTGAGAAAATTCATAATCGTTGGAATAATTCAATGGCATAAACTATTCAAGCCCGTTTGCGCATGTCTCGCAAACACAAATCTCGCTGCGCAAATAAGTCTCAGTTCTTTTCAAAGCGGAGCAGAAAACACTCATTTGTAGCGACATTACTGATAGAGCAGGATAACATTTGAGGCCACCAATGTGCATTCGGGTAGATACGTCAGTCATAAAGGGTATGGCGAGGTAATGTGATAGATAATTGTAGATATAGAGAGGACATAATAGATACGTGAACTTCTCAAAGGTGACTAAGAGAAAGAAGGCATGTTCTGTAGTTCTATCCTACCTGTAGTCCTATACTTCCTGTAGTCCTTATATATAAAAAGTATTAGCTCGTTAGATACCAGAAACTCAAGAATGGATAAGGCTATTGAGATTTAAAGGGAAGTTAACCTGTATTAGCTTAAATTAAAGTAACTAATAAACAACTATGACCATTGCCACCTAATCACACGAACTTTAGAGAGATAATAATCCCAAAGACGAAGCGCAAAAAATACATTTCTGGACTGGAATAAATACTAAAGCTATTGACCCTAATTCCTGAATAATAGTTACAATTTGAGTGGTGATAGATGGTCTGGTGTTTGTGGTCTGGGGGTAGTGTCCTGTGTCGGGTATTGTGGGAGGGGGGCGGGGCTGTGGGACAAGAATGGGGGAGGGGGTCGAGTTTGGCTCGCAGCAGTGTGGGGCGTCCGGAGGGCGGGTGGAGGCCGGGACTTGTAATGGGCGGGGACGTGGTGTGGTTGCGGCATGGGTTATCTTATGTCTTCGGGCCTTGTTTTATTGCTGAGATTGGCCCGTGGTCTTATAGTTAATGACGGCTATGCGGCTCGTACGACCTCGCTGGGCTTAATCCATCTCTAATAACAGGATTGGGCGTTTTGCGCCCTGCTGTAGAACGTCAACATTTGCGCCTACAGGCACCGAACCAATCGCTAACTGTTTCTAGACTGTATAACAATCTGAAGGGTAGACGTCACGGTTGTGACACATTTTTGATTATAAGTTCCCCATTGAGTAGTCCGGTCCAGATATACTCCCGAGGTAATGGCTCCGTAGATAGAAAATTAAATGTCAGTGAATTAAAGTTTCTGTTTAATTGTTTTTGCTAGATCTAGGCGATGGGATTAGTTTAGTAAGGTAGGTGTTCTTGTCACACATTATCGATGGGACTGTGGGCGGCCCCGGTTGGGTCTTTATGACCGGTGAGGGCCACTGGGTCACTCAGTATGGCATAGCCAGGGAGGACTGTGGGCGCTAAAACTTGGGGGGGTTGAATTTCCCTATGTAATTTTCCATAACGGTCTTCTCAAAACGGTGTGCAATTCGTTACGTTTATGTCTTAGTGCCCACATTTAAGTTTCCATTACAGCTGTCTCAAAAATTGGAACAATATGGCGATCTGCCCTGTTTCATTAGTCCTCTAATCGTATGTCTGCCGTTCAACTTTCTGCAGGGTGGGGTTTGTACAATTTGAGATTGTTTCCTCGTGTTTCCATTACTGTTGTTGGGCGCCGCTTCAAATGCGAATTTCTACAGCTTGTTTTCGCGTGCTCTCCCTTTGCTATACCTGAGGTTGGAAGTTGTTTATTTCCCTTTTAGGGCTGACGTGGTTGCACGTGTGTACTTTTTGATGCAGTTGGTGCAGATCTTTTTTGCTGGGTTAGGTGTTGTTTCTCTTATTTTTGTAGTACACGTTTTCTTTTCTCTCTTAATATTCAATTTTCTTTGTTCTGCAGTTCTGATGTGAGCCTCTGTTGGCTTAGTTGTTTGTTTACCGAATTCTGAATATTAACATGTGATGTTCAGCCCCCCGATTTGTACTGCTCCACTACAATGCATAATCTGATTAAGCTTTTTCACTGATGCTGCCTGGTCGTTATCAAGAAGCCGTTGGGATGTTGTTATATTAGATTGTTGCCTGGTCGTGGGAGATGATTCTTGTTCTGCGTTGACCACGTGTGCTTATAGTCCCTACGATACTACATGTGCGAGTGGCGTGATGGGGCGGAAAAGGTGCGTTGTGGGCGATCTTAGTTCATCCAGTTCATCGTACGGAGCGCTACCTGTCTGCCAGTTGTTGGGGGCGCCAGACACGTGCTGGTGCGTGGTACTCTTTGTGAAGGATTGGCCGGTGCTGGGCGCCGGGATTTGGGTTCGGGCCTGAGGTCCGTAGCGGATCGCCGATTCGAGAGGGGGCGATTGTACTTTGTTGCGGGGTCGGCTTAAGTATGGGGTAGGTTGAGGCGGGAGCCGGACGCGGGCCTCGGATCTCGTGCGCCCTGGAGAATGTACTGGGGGGACTTGGCCGCGGTATGGGGTGGAAGGAGGGCTATGGGTGCTAGCGTACAGGGTAAGCGGAGGGAGCTTTTTCGGTAACGGCCAGTTAGGTTCGTGTTATTGGGCTTGCCGGGGTTGAGTCAGTGAGTCTGAGGTATACCGGAGCTTTGTTGGGTGTTGTCTATGGAATCATGTGGGGTCTGGCTATGGTCGGGGTTCCGTGCGTGGCGCAGTGAAGCACATGAGGTGAGGGGCATTTGTGGTGGTGGAAAGGCCATAGGGGGGGTCGCTGTTGTCGGGAAATCATGCAAGTCCTGCGGACTGTGTACTCCCACACAGGTTGCTAGCCTGATAGTTGGCGCGAGGGACAGGTCTGCCCTTTTCTTGAGTTAGGACCCTCCCATTCCATTGCTCCGCGCAGGGACGTATCCCCCACTTCCCTGGTCGGGGTTTGTAGACGGTGACCTTTGTTGTGTGCTAAGGGGTTGCCTGACGGCATTTTAAGGGGCGGCAGCAGATATAGTTTTGGATTGTTGTGTATTGGGCTTGTGAGGATGTCGAGTCGCGATGTCAGTAGCCGGGGGGGGACCGGCGCCGGGTGGACTTTGGAGGGTTGGGAGGGGTGTCGGGGAGCGTAGGTGCAGGGGGGGGGGGAGGCGGTCTGAGGGGCGGGGGCTGATTTTGCGTGGCGGGTGGGGTAGGTTCCTGGTCTAGGACCTCCTTGCACGGCACCGTGGCGGACTGTGGCCTGGGCGGGTTTGGGGGGGCGGTAGAAGTTTTATTCTTTCGAATGTAGTTCCGTTTTCTAAGTGGATCTTCTAGGTTTGGGTCTGTCCATTGGCTTGCGTGTCTATCCTTGTCTTTTACGGTGGCATATCATTCATTCGGGCGGTTTCGAATTGCTTATGAATATCCGAGATTTGTCCAGGGGCGGAAACCCTTTTAAGGTGTTTTTGGAATGGTGAAATATAGTCATTCCTGTTGTGTATAATGTGCCATGTGGGTGGTGCTGGGGGTCTCGGTGAGGGTGAGAGAAAGAGCAGGTCTTAGTGATTATCCACTCAGACAGTCGTAATATGCGTGACGCCTATGAGTAAGTTACGCCTTGATGCTGGCCCCCCCCGACCGGGCCCCCCGTGAGGGTGGGCGGGGACCCCACCCCCCCCCCGGGGGGGCCGGTGGGGGTGGGGGGGGGCCCCCGGGGGGGGGGGGGGGGGGGGCGGCCCCCCCCCCCTCCTCCCCCCCCCCCCCCGGTGTTTGGGGGGGGGTGGTGGGGGGGGGACTACCAAAACCCCCCCCCACCCCAAACAACTTTATTACTATTGTGAGCTTGGCAATTTTCTTTATCATGTAACAAAATTTGATTACGGAAAGCTCAGCATTCGTGCTTGGACTGATATGGCTCCCCTGTGAACGGTTGGGTCCTGTTGCAGTTGAGGCTTCTTGAGGCCTTCTACTTTTTTTATGGAGCTGGGAAACACGAGACGATAATGTATGAGGATAATGATCGGTTTCGCATGGATTTTGTTGCATTTCGTGCTGTTTTATATCGCTTAATCACGCGCGTTGTGGTCTGTGCATGGCAGGTCAAATGAGACACAATTTGGCACCGATGCACGAACTACACTCCTGGTTCGTGTGGGCTCGGCGGTGTTGTATCGCGGTTAGTCTACGACCGCTTCATGGCGTTTGACTTCCTAGCTTACCTTAACTCATTCATCTCTTCTTGCCCCTGAGGCAAGTGGTATTTTTTTTTATATGATCTCGGAAGTGTGTCATATGCTACAGTATTCGGGCACGCAGGTAGGTGTGAGTATGCAGCGCATTACTGAGTGCCCGTTGCAAATTGTGATGATGCTCGTGGTTCTGAGTATGAATGTCAACTTGACCTACGTGCGAGTGATGTTAGACATATCCGAAGTGGTATCAAATCTACCTAGCTATATTTGGCAGAGAGGTCGATGGATGTTTCCTAGGGGGTCACATTCTCACATCCCCTGGGTGTATTTGCATGAGAAGTCTCGACACCGGGGTACTGTGTGCGGCGGTACTAAACTTGGGATGGCGGGGCGCCCGGGCTCCCGCACACCTCGTTTCTGGAGCACAGGAAAGTGGTGATGGTTTAGTCATAGGTTAATCGGGTGTCTAATACTTGCCCTTGGTGTAATACTACAGATGGAGTAAGTCTCCTACTAGTGCAATTTTGTTTACGGTTGTCATCGGTCCGACGTTATTGTAGTAATAATTTAAAATAGCCACCGGTGTTTAGTAGTTTATGCGACTGCAGTATTGCGACCAGGACATGGCTCTGCAGAACAGATGATTTATGCAGAACAACGGCACTGTTCATGCTGTATCAGCGCCAATTCGAAGACTGGTCGGCCCCATAATCTCATCTAGCTCCGATTCATGTGTAACATCATGAGTTTGCGCAGCACAAATATTACCATATACTACATATCGAAACCTACTTAGCAAATGGGGATTGTCCTTGTCCATCGAGTAGCTCGGTTGTGATCACCTCGCGACATGTAATCAACAGGGCCGAATCTGATACCGGCATTCTATTCGGTGGTTCAGGGGGCGTGAAAGTTCTGTCTGGATGCTCTGGGAGTGTTATTTTGTCCTATCCGGAAAGATTGGCTTCACAATCGTAGTAGCATGTCACTCACGTTATGGAGTAATTAGATTAATGATATACTGATCTCTAAAAGTTAGCTGGTTGTCATTCTGATCTTTCCTCTGAGCATCTGTATGTATCTATTGAGCTTATGCACGATTCCTGTTTGCAATGGTACTGGATATAGCTGGGGACGGATCTGTTAGAGAATGGCTGGCATAGCTTCCCCGTTTTCATTGAGTGTAAATATATCTTACACGTTTGACATTCCAGATACGTACTCTCGTATCCGAAAAATTTGTTATGGTTATATAGTACTGAGTTGCTGCCTCTACACAGACCCTGTCTGACCATTACTTCTGGCCCAGCCCACCATAAAGAGTCTGCAGTCTGCTCCCATGCGGGTCGCCATTTGGTTGCGGAGCATAACGAATAAACACTGAGTGTAAAGTGCATGATACACCTCAGAGGTGTTGTAAGACTGGCGTCATCTGGGCTTTCCCCAGAGAGCGCGTCTGAGGATCCAAGGATTTTGGCTGCCGTCGACAGGTTTACAATACGAAAAGTCGTACATTCCAGCAACCATTGGGGGTGTTCAGCTCGTAGGTCGAGTCTGGTGACACTCTATAGTGGACAGCATCTGTCAGTGATTCATAATGTCGTGTCGCAGCTTCGCTGTGTAGTTTCTAACAAGATTTACATATGTTATTTTTTTTGACTTAGATAAATTAGAATTTCGATCCCTGAGTGGTAGTTTTATAACCACATGAGCTCGTATACTATTTTTGTGGTTATAACTAAGCTAACAAAAAAAAAACTAATTTTTGTTCAGTTGAAAGCAGCATAGATCTTAAACTGATAGCTATCAGACCAAAACCCCCCCCCCCCCCCCCCCCCCCCCCCCCCCCCCCCCCCCAACCCCCCCCCCCCCCCCCCCCCCCTCCCCCCCCCCCCCACCATTCGATCGAATTGTTTTTGTCCTTCGTGTGACACAGACTTTCATGTCATAGGCTGCTGCTAACTACAATGGCTAATGCTAGGTTTTGCTACTTGTTGATGGGCACTATTTTGTCTTACTAAAGGCGATTTGCGGCATTGATTTTGATGAAGCGCGTTGTGGGGATGTCGACTCGTCAATTATTGGTTAGCTAGCCTTTGATGGCCAGGAAAGGTGAAAAGATGAATGATTGTAGGCGAGATGTTCAGTAAGCGCTGAAATGCTTGTGTATTTGTTCCTGTTTATTTTTTTTTTGGGGGGTATTATTTCATTTATGAGTATATTTCTGTGTGGTCTGGTACGAAAGGAGGTCCATAGGGGTGACACCATGAGTTACCACACCGGGTGACACCAACCCTAGTTACGCCTCTGTCTCTTCTCTATGTATTTTTTTTTATCTTCGTCTGTTTCTCTTACCTTGGAGATACCAGAAAAGTACAGCTTTGTAAGGCTGTCAACCTCTTTTCTTAATGTATTTCAAAGGTACGAGAAACATTGTCTGTGTGAAATGTCCTGTAAGAACAATGAAAACATCCCGCCACCTTTTTTTTAAAGAAAAATACGGAAACGGTGCGCATTGCACAGTGAAAGTTAAATTTAACACCGATTAAAAGAACACGCTTTTCATTGTGCATTGTTCAATGTGTTAGAAATATTCATAAACATTTTTGTTTCATGGTGCATTGACCATCGACCATGAGTCATGATAAGTGTGACTATAAAGATCTAACGGAGTTGAAATTGAGTGGACAGGAATGAAATAACTACAGGAAAATCGCTGCCGTTGTCAAAATATGCAGCACAATGGGCACAACATTATTACTTTCCCTATCACGTTTTGGCGGGTCACTTGCTCACTGTAATAGATTTGGAATATTAGAATAATGTACACCAGAACTGTGTGTCATGTTGTTCTCTGTGGACCTACGAAGATACAATGAAAGAAAAATATCTTCTGCACCATCAGGCCTGTCGTACAAAGCGGCCAATATGAGGTTGCGCATGAGACTGGGTACGTCATCGTGTAAAACAAATTGCCACACACACACAAAACCACCGCTGTAAGAGCATGTGACTGCTTGGTGAGGCGTCCTACAAGGGGGGACCAGCTGCAGTGGCGGCGCCAGACTCCGTTAACAGCGCAAAGGGAAAAGGTGATGATGACTTTGGCGGGTTACTGGCTCGTGTTGTACCATTAATGACGTGTTTTGCATTAGAGATTTTAAAAAGAAGGTAAAGGAAGTCTCATAGCTGATACTTCCGTAGCGGAGTGAATTGTTAGAGACTTCACTTTACTAGGTCCAGCATCGAGAGAGTTCCCTTCCTCGCTGGCTTTTCCTGATATAACTCAATAGTAAAGTCAGGTACCAATTTTCAGCTGGGTAGACTGGAGTGAGTCGAAACCGTGAATCGAACCGGAACCTTTGCCGGGAGAGACCAGCGCTCTGAGCACTTTCTCAATCGGGCGCTCAAAAGGTAAATGTAGTCCCATAAAAGATACTGCTTTAGGGGAGCGAAATGTTAGAGACTTCACTATATAAAGTCCGGCATCGAGAGGTGGAGTGACCAGTTCTCTTCCTCTCTGCCTTTTCCTTCTCAGTCTCAAGAGCAAAGTCAAGTATCCATTTACAGCTGGGTAGACTGGAGGGTGCCGATACCCTGAATCGAACAATGCACCTTTGCCGCAAGAGACCATTGCTGTAACCACTTTATCAACCAGAAGCTCCCTTGCAGGAACCATACACCAAATCATTTGTACGCTGCTGTAGCGGTGGATTCAGTAGCTATTTATTTTACGTGATTAGGTTGCCAGCCCCTACGTCTGTCGCGGGATTGTCTCCTTTGCACCTTTGCTGCGAGAGACCATCTTTCTAACCACTCTGTCAATCGCACGCTCAGCATTAGAGGTTAAACATCCATTAAGGGTGGTATACAAGTAAGCTGCGGTTAGTTCAGGAAATCTCTACAACTGTACAAGCCAAACAGACCGTAAAGACTCCTTTTTTAGTTTTTAATAAAACATATTCTGAAATCGTGAGCTACCTCGCTGACTGAGACGCTGATGAGGTCATATGTTGCCGTGGAGAAGAGAGAGAATCAAGTATCATTAAGACAGAAGTTCTCAAAGTGTGGTCGTCGGTCCTGCTGGGGGTCGCCGAGACCCTTTCAGGGGATCTGCGAGGTCTAAACTGTTTTCATAATAATCTAAGACGTTATTTAGCTTTTTCTCTCTGATTGTCTAAGGAGTGTACGGAAGCAGATATGAGAATGTAGTTGTCTTCTATTACGCTAAAACTTAAAACAATGCCACTCTTCGCACTAATTTTTGTTTGTTTGTTTGTTCGTTTCGGAAAATATAGTCATTTTTCATTAAAAGATTTTATTTATGTTTACGTGTAATGTGTTTAATATTGTTATGTTCAAACGAACTGATAAATAAATTTTAAAAAATTTCTCAGTTTTAAATCTCTAAAACGGTAAATATCGATAGATACAACCCACATAAACAAATGCTCTTTGGGGTCCTCAATAATTTGCAAGAGTGTAAAGGGGACCTGGGACCAAAACGTTTGAGAAACGCTGCATTAAGGAAACGTATTCAGCGCTATAATATAATTTGCTGCACCGAAATTTCGTTCACTACAGGCACTCTTCCCTGGCTCTGGCAGAATACGCCCAGATTTCATGTTTTAAAAAAAAACATCACCAATGTGAAACTGATGACAAGAAACAGACAAATGCCAAATAGAACTCGAGATGAAAAGAAGATGCTAGAGATGGCTAGAACACACACTGAAAAAACATGTTGATAGTATTACAAAAATCTGTGCGCAAAATATGCTTTCATCTTTAACGTATGTATCACATACATATCTACCTCATAATATGTCTGTATACCCCAAGACTTGAGTCTTAAGGATCAGAAATATTCGATTCTTTGTACTGTCGGGTAGTTTATTAATTTATTTTAAAAACATACTTTGATTATGATTGGATATTGCAAATGTATGATGTTATGTTACTTTTATAATGGTACATGCCTAAATAATGTTTAAAGTAAATTTGAGCATTAAAGGATAAATTATGCATAATGAGCGAGAGAGACAGAGAGAGAGACACTGTCACGAAATGGTTTTAGGCTAGAGACTGTCTACGTATAGTGACAAGACCCTAGAGAGAAGAAAGACTGAAATGATAGATTCAGATGAAAAATAACAGCGCAAATGTGAAAGTTGAGACCATTGGCTCCTGTGATGATGCCACCATGATACAACGATAAAATATCTCCAAAATTTAACGAAGAAATGTAGGGTTAAAAATAATGCGTAAGATACTAGGAGACATGCTCGCCCATGCCAGCCTTTCCCACCGCCATTTAAAACTAACAAGTTGGAAGTGCAGACGAAACGTTTACCCTTTGTAGACAGGAGGGGGAAACGAAACGGAGATCAAAAAGGAAAAATATGACTGAACACGTGTTTGAAGATCGCAAGGCTAAACGACGCAATTCGGGGTGAAAGGAAAAAAAATTCACGTCCCTAGTTGACATAAGTAAGGAAATGGACAAGAAAACGACTTTAGCTCGTGTCAGAAACAGTCATTTCTTGGACTTTTACGATACTTGATTGTTATTTGAATGCCGCGGCAAAACACAGGAGAGAAGGTTCTCGAACATATTTCAAAAAACCAACTAACCTTGAAAAAGTAACTTTTTCTTAATAATAATGTTAGGAATATAAAACCTAGCTAGTTTGATGGCCTGTCTTGAGCAGAGAAATAAAATACTTTAAATTATACAGACGGATAGATAATAATGAAGATATTGACAAAAGACTGTATTGTTCATATCAGACGAGCGACTGCACTGTTAAAAAATGTCACTAAATTTTCAAAAATTGCGGCCTTGACACGCAGATGCAAAATCGAGCTGTAATTAAAGATAGGGGAAACGGGGGAGTATTGTGGCTAAAAATAACTTCGGAGGCAAAAGTGTGTAGGATACTGCATGGAGGGGTCCAAGAACCAAGCGTGTTTTTTGTATGAAAAACAAGTAGAGACAGACGGACCAACAGACAGTAATACATACTTGACTGAGAGCTGACTGAATTGACTTTGGCTGAATATTTGAAAGCAAAGGGGGAAGTCGGCGATTGGTCAACGCATTTTATAGTAGCGGGACAGAGATGTGAAATTTTGCCATTTTACATAAGTCTGTTCAGAGACGCAGTTTAAATTAATAAGTGGTGGTGATTTCAGAAGAATACAAATATATAGTGGGACGCCATCATACAGCCAGCAGCTCAGCTGAGTTTTGCTAGCAAATTTAACTGTGTTCTCAATTCTGAATTCTGGTAAGAAATGAAAGCAATTCTTTTATACATTTTAATATTTCGAGTGATTGATACTGCCATATTATATAAAATGATTACGACAAGTAAGTGCTCGCTCTAGATCCCCAGCCCCAGTTCAGGGTCTAGAGACAAACAAAATATATGGACGCCTACTAAAACTATGAAGGCGGATCTATCGTTGAGATCAGTGGAACATATCACCTATCCTATTGAATAGAAGGAAACTATTGAACATATCTCAGATGCAAGATGGTCTTGGGGACTGGTACTATATGAAAACAACTAGGTAAGATGTACTGTGTGGTCAGAGAGATCTGACCCAGTCTGTGTGGTGTTGTTGTGTAGTGTTGTGTGCAGAAGTGGCTCAGGAGGTAGAGTTCTGACACATGACCCAATACTTTTGTTTCAGAATTGTGAGTTTCTGTTTGGCACCAAAGCGGTGCCGAATGCTGTTGTAGAATACACAAGCGTGGACCAGTGCAGTCTAACATTGTGTCAGAGCAGCCGTATATTGCCCCCAGCACGGAGAGGTGGGGGCCACCAGACTCTTGTACAAGATCGATGCAGTCGAGATACGTGAGATCTGGCCTGCTGGAAGTTCACCAACTGATTTATCAACTAATTTCTCAAATAATTCAGCACCCAATAAAAGACATACCATTGTGGGAAAATAAACCTTGTATTCATCCCATAAGTCAATGGACAATGTTTGGCAGTCATTGGCTGGGCGTGATGATACCACCCCAACAGTACATTCAGTATTAGTCTCCTGGGACAATCTATTATAATTAATACTAACTAGACTTATAACATACCTTTGTAATCACATTCCATTTTATTATGTCATATAATTATGCATTCCATTTATAACTCCATAATCTTTCATATGTTCTGACCAACAAACGTTTGGATCAGAACAAATAAATATACCAGAAAATTTAATATTTAAAACTAAAACAGCCTGAGTTAGTTCAGTGTGTTATACATTATATTATTATTATTATTAGACTTATTAAAATATATGTGTGTGTGTGGGTAATCTACTACAACACATTACAATTCAGTACCCTAGACTTTTTAACGTAGCTACATTCATTAGTAAAAAAGCTATGTTTGAGGTCGTAAGTGGTAGTAAGAAGGGCCTTCTGTAATTCGCATCAACATTTATCTCAGGAGCCTTCACAGCTGACCTCATTCATTACACTAGGTAATATCACCACCATACAAATACCATCAAAACCACTACAATATTGGGATCTTGTCCAGGGATAATTAGATAATCATAAATATTAGAATCTCCTGGTGGGAGAGCTAAACTAGTGGGGACAAATTGTAAAAATTTAAAAGGGTCCCTTAAAATATAAAAATGGAAAATCAAAGTTGGTGAATCTTCACAGCCAGTTGGTTAATTAATTAATTAATTAATTAGAATTACATTGGCCTATTTATTGATTATAATTACCTGTCATTAAGTAATTAAATTTACCCTGGTCAGTATTATTTTGTGTGATGGCTGAGCTGGCAAAGTTCAGATCAGCTGCTGTGCTAACGGCAAAGGAAATGGGAATGGATGGTCAGGTTTTAATTCAGTATGTAACTGCTGAATGTGACAAGTATATTGAAAGGGAAGATAGGAGGTTAGCTGAAGAGAAGAGGTTACAAATTGAGGCTGATAGAGAACTTAAGAGGCTGCAGATTGAGGCAGAAGAGAAACGACAGCAAAGGGAAGCAGAAGATAAAAGATTGACTGCCGAAAGGAAGGCAGAAGATAGAAGGTTGCAAAGGGAGGCAGAAGATAGAAGGTTGCAAAGGGAGCACGAATTACGACTAAGGGAGCTGGAATTACCAGGCCATGCTCCTGAAAATGGTGCCAGCCCTTTTGCCTCAGATGCTGCAGCTAGTCAGGGTGTCTCAAACTCAGCTATGGGGTTTCATTTAGACCATTTTGTTGAAAAAGACGATGACATCGAGGGGTACCTCAGTCGTTTTGAGTTATTAGCTACTACATATGGGTTAGAGAGAGAGAGGTGGAGTTTAAAGTTATCACAGGGACTGAGAGGTACTTCTTATGAAGTCTTCGCAAAAATGAACAGAGAAGACCAAGACAATTATGACATGCTAAAGCAGGCTTTGTTATTGAGGTACGAAAAAAATGGTGAATTTTATCGTAAGAAATTTAGAAATGCCAAACTGTTGTCTGGGGAGACATACAACCAATTCTCTGCCAGACTGGAAACCTATTTGGAGAAATGGACTGCTCTGGGGAAGACCCAAGATCTTAAAGAGATGATCATGATAGAGCAATTGAGAGAGTCCATGGCTCCAGACTTGAGAAAATTTCTCATGGAACAAGGTGCAGAGAAGTTGGGGGAGGTTTTAAATGTCGCTGAGAGGTATCAGGCAGCCCAGGCAGAGGTAAGTGGCACTAAAAAGAAGCACATAGAAACTTTTAAAGCTCCACAGCCATTTAATAAATTTGAAAATAGAGAACAGGGTAATAAAGGCAGGACAAACTTTGAACGGCCAAGAAATGACTATCGAGACAGAAACTCACAGTTCAATGACCAAAAATACAATGAAAGGAAACCGTTTAACCAAGGAAAAAGATGGTGCAAATGGTGCAAGAAAGACAACCATAACACCGAATTTTGTAGAAGGAAACCTTCAAACATTGCTGCAATGAAGTCGGGGACTCAAAGATTAAATGTTAATCCTAATGGACAGCAGGAACCTTATCACCCCCCAGTTTGTGAGGATGTTATTTGTAATGGGGTCACCATAAGGTGCCTTTATGATACAGGTTTGGATTATGATTCAGTTGTGAAGTCTAGCCTAGTGGACCCAAGTCAGTATACCACAGAAACAGTGGTAATACAAGGGGCGACTAAGGACATACCACTCATGACACTTCCCATCGCAAGGATAACGGTGAAAACTCGCTATGTGGAAGGAGAAATCAGAGCAGCAGTGATAGATGAACCAATCTACCCTCTGATATTGGGGTGTAGGTACGTCTTCTTGGGGAATCCCGAGAGACCTGTGATCATGGCGACAGTACAGACCAGGTCACAGAAAAAGGAGGAAGAAGGTGAACCTATAAATGCTCATCCAGAGGAGATGAGGAAGGCGCAGGCTGTGGATAGGACACTCAAGCCATGTTTTAAAAAATTGCCCAAATGCCACACACCTCTAAGCAAGGGGGAATATTTTATGAAGGACAGATTGCTATATAGGAAGACAGGAACTAGATCCACTGGTCACGGACAGTTGGTTCTTCCCAAGGTATATAGGGCAAATTTAATAAGGAGCTTACATGTTGGACAAGATGGTGACCATGAGAAAGTCGGTACCATCTGCCAAAAAGTTTCTCGAAAATACTATTGGCCCGACGTAAATGTCGATATTAAAAACTTTGTAGAAGCATGTGGCGTCTTTCATGAGGGAACACCCACAAAGGGAAAATATGTGCAGGACCTAGAAACGCCACGGGGCAAACTTAGGCATGGAAGGAAAAATAATTATACTCAGGTAGACAAAGTGCAATGGGAGCTCCCTTTTCACACCCAGTCTTCACTTGAATGGGTTAACATGGCCACTATGCGACGAGTACAAAGAAGAAATTTACCCCAGAATAAACTGACAATCCCTCGGTCTGAGTTATATAAACTGGATGAAACTAAAAGAGAGCGAAGATCTCTCACAAGCAATCTAAAGTGGGAAGATAAACCCAAGAAAAAAAATTGGTAGTTGTCGATTTGTGAGTGATGATTCTAGGAAGAAAAGTCCTCATTATAAAGCTTCTAATGGATGGGACCCGACGGGTTCCATGAAGAATAAGTATGATAAATTAAAAGGTCCATTGGAAGCACTATTAAGGACCTGGACAGATGAGAAGGCAGAAGAGACTGTTACCTCATCTTATCAATACGTGAACGAACTGACCACTCGTCTGAAAGCTGGATGGAAACTGGCAAATGATAATTTGAGACAAGCCAGGAAGAAACATGCAGCATATTTTAATAAGAAGGCAAAGGACCGAGAACTAGCTGTGGGAGAGAAGGTGCTTCTTCTGCTACCCGGCAGCCAGAATAAATTACAAATTGGATGGCAAGGTCCATATACGGTTCTAGAGAAGGTGTCTAGAACAAACTATAAAATTGACAAAAAGGGGAAGGAGAAAGTTTATCATGTAAACCTTTTAAAGAAGTATCTGGACAGACCACTCCAGGAAAGCACCCCTTACTGACCTTGGCTATCGCAACTCAAATGCAAAAGGAACCACTCACCTCGCATGAATATCCATTACATCCCTGTGAAACAGCCGCACAGGTAAAAGTCAGTAAGCACCTGACTAAAAATCAGAGGGAGGGAGTTCAACAGGTTCTGGAGGAACATACAGATGTATTAACAGATAAACCAGGACATACAAATTTGCTACAGTATGACATGAAACTGGTAGATTCAAACCCAATCTGTATGAGAGCCTATTCTATTCCGTTCGCGAAGGAGAAGGCATTGAAAGAAGAAATAGATTATTTGTTGAAGGAGGGGATTATTTCACACAGTGAATCATCTTTTAGCTCCAGTGTAGTTTTGTTGAGGAAACCGTCTGGGGAACACAGACTGTGCATAGATTACAGGAAACTGAATGCTGTCACAGAAGGACAAGTAGATCCATTACCAGACTGTTAAATGTAGATGTTGGGACTGGTGTAGTAAAGTGTAACGATTGTCAACTCATTAAACCCAGCACAGTTTTGGTCATACAGGTCATCTTGTCCTGGAACGTGATGAGGCTCCGACAAGAATGTGAGTGTAGACAATGAGTGTGTATCTGAATGTCAGAACGCGAATGGTAGAATGATTCGATAGAGTTGTCAGGTTGGTAGTACATCACTCATACTCACACTGTTCGAATTCAAGAAGTACTGGAACTACGGTGGTCTTTTTATAACATTTAATGGGACGCACACTTGGACATTACGTGTATGGTTACAGGAACAAATGTCGACATAGACAGCATAATGTTGATCACAGGAATATCATCTTAAGTTAGCATTCATGCTTGGCAAATATCATAATGGAGCATTCGTAAATAAGCATTCAGAGTTCCATCATGTAAATCATCTGGCTTTACTGACTGGGCACGTCAGTCCATAACCAATATATAGGAAGGCTCCTAGACCTAACCTCGTCTAGCGAATATCCCTTCACGTAAAGTTCAATATATATATTTTCCATAAAGATATAGGAATCCCAGACATGGGTTCTCACATGTAGCAGTGATCTCTTGGTTCATCGAGCGATAGTACAGGCATCCCTTTTTCTCACTCGATAAATACAAAGTATATGGATTTCAACATGGCTGTGCTTCTCTCGTGAGCTTCACTCACTATTGGATACAGACCAAAATTGGTCATTCGTTAAATGTCCTCATTTCTTCATAGCTTCTATCATAGAGGTAATTGAATAATATCATATAATCTAGTGCTGATACATAGGAATGTCATCTTCCTTTGAATAAATATTCTTTTCAAAAGTACCACTGTGCATCTGCTTATCGACAACGATGGCGAAGCCCAAGTTCATAATAAATTGTGGTTTTACCTTTCTATGCGAAATATAACTTTGCCATTCCTTGGCAAAAGAGAATAAACACTGGGGTAAAGTACATACAACATGTCTAAATGACTATCACTTTTCCCCATTTACTTATAGATCACTTTTTCGGCGATAAGCCGGCTACAACAAAATTCGACATCCCGACAGGATGACAGCCATGAATCACACCCCCTGCTAGCGATACTTCCGCTGCATAGCCTTTGACCTTTTCTAGCGACAACCAACATAGTTCGACTTAGAAATGTAAAGATATCCATATATAAGACAGACTCGTCCTACTCATACAAACACTACGTATAAATTCAGGCCATAGATATACTGAAGCAAGAACAATCTATTCCTACCCAGGCAAAGAATAAATCGCAGTAGGCCTAGAATCGTCCGCGGAGTCCGATCGAAGATGACGGAACTCCTTTCAAGGGAAGTAACTCAAAAATGACTTCTCCTTAAGCACTTAAAAAAGGAAATACTTTGTTTACAAAATATTTGCGAACATAATAAGTATATAAATGTATTATATTGCAAGATAGTAAAGATTGCACTTTACAGTCTTACCACACCTCCCGGGAAAAAAAAAAAATAAAATTTTTTTTTTTTTTAAATACATCTAGGAGCAACGTAGAATAGGCTCACAACGCAAGAATACTGCGCAGATGAAAATATCAGGAATAACTATAATTCCTAATATGACCGGTGAGAATATATCTCAAAATCTGAGAGAAATTGTTTCTCTACGAATAAATGTTTCCAGGAAGGTGTGATGTACGTATAATACAATTCTGGTAATTATACAATGCATACCAAAAATTCACACTATAATCTTAAATTTATGATTTATGAAGAAACAATCATCAAAGAACAGCGGTGAATAAACATCAATAAACCGCTAAGTAGCGATACCATCATTCTATTATTAAATTACAAATGTGTATCTTAGTAAAGAAACAAAAAATAACTGTTGTAAAGTTATACATATTAAAAAAATCCAATATTTAACAGTTAAGTGGCATCATGTGGGCATCTGGACAGAATGTCCGCCATCACATTTTCTGAACCACGGATAGCTCGTACCGAGAAATGAAAAGGTTGAAGAGCGATTGCGTATCGAGTTGATCTCGAGCTCTTCAAGTTCTTACTTTGGATAGCCGTAAGAGCTTTTTGGTCAGTTTCCACTACGAAATGCGCGCCCAGAAGGAATCTTTGGAGTTTGAGAATTGACCAAACCATTGCCAATAATTCACGGTCTAAAACCGAGTAATTCCTTTCTGCAGCATTAAGTTTTCTGGATATATACATTACAGGATGCAGAGTTCCAGAGTACTCTTGCATTAGTGCCGCTCCAATCCCAGTGGATGAAGCGTCACTACGAAGAACAAATGTCTTATCTGTTGTAGGTAACACTAAAATAGGTGGTGATGAAAACATAGTTTTGATCTTCTCTAGTGAAGATTGGCATTCATGAGACCAGTGAACCATGTTAGGCGACCCTTTCTTTAATAGTGTAGAGAGAGGTGCCATGATAGAGGACAGATTCGGAATGAAACGTCCATAAAATTGTATGAGACCTAAAAGACTTCGCACTTGCTTTTTAGTCCTAGGGATAGAGATGTTAAGTATCTTAGTGATATTATGGTCTTCTGTCTTCAAGAAACCGTGACCTACTCGATGGCCTAAGAAAGCAATTTCGCTAAAGCCAATACAAGCTTTAGATGGTTTTGCTGTCAGGTTATACTCACGCAGAGTTGATAATAATTCAACTAACCCTGAATAGTGATCTTCCCAAGTATCGCTGAAAAGACAGATGTCGTCTAGATAAGCAATGACATCTGACCGATACGATAGGATTCGACGCATCATGCGTACAAATGTAGCTGGTGCGTTCATAAGGCCGAAAGGCATAAAATTCCATTGGAAAAGGCCTCTGGGAGTAGAGAAAGCGGTAAGAGGTTTGGCGCGTTCGGATAATGGAACTTGCCAATATCCTTTAGACAAATCAAGTTTAGTGAAAAAATGCGATTTAGAAAGACGAGTAAGTAGCTCTTCTAGTAAAGGCATAGGTTCAGCATCGAACTTCGTAACTTGATTCAATTTGCGATAGTCAACGCAAAGACGTATGTTATTGTCTTTTTTTCGAACAATAACCATCGGCGAAGAATATGCAGAAGTGGATGGTTCGATTATTTGTAAATCTATCATTTCATCCAACTCCTTTTCAACCTGTGTTTGGAAATGTATAGGGATAGGATAAGGTCTAACCCTAATTGGAGTATGTTCAGTTAGAACAATGTCATGCTCAATGACATGAGTTTGTCCAGGGATGTCAGTGAGGACATCCTGAAATGTTTGTAACATAGACGAAACTTGTCGCCGTTCTCCTAGAGACAAATCAGGAGAAACAGTAACGTCTTTCCATGATTCACTAGAATGAAGTGGGATCATTGGAAGCGGAAGATTAACATCCGAAAAACTTGTTTCCTCATCCTGTATTACAGACAGTGATGAGTAATGACCATGTTTGACATGAGAATCGTCCGTTGCCTGGAAAATAGGCTGTAGATAGTCAGGACGTTCATGGAACTCCGTAAGCATATTGATGTGGAAGGTTTTTATGCTTCCCGTTAATATCGACGATGTAGTCAACATCTGAAATTTTCGATATTATATCGTACGGACCTTTCCAACTAATAAGGAGTCTATTTTCACGACAAGGTAGCAAAACAAATGCTTTGTCACCAGGACAAAGTTGTCGTAAAGTTCTCTTCTTATTAGCAAATTGTCTTGCCTTCTGCTTAGCAAATTCAGAAGAGGACGTTGCCAATTTGCATGCTTCGATAATCTTTTGTCTCAGCGCGATGACATACTCGTAAGAAGATTTTGTGTCATCGTCAATATTGTCAGCTGTTATAAGATCATGCAGCAAAGACATTGGGCCGCGCGGTCGCGCGGCAAAGACAAGTTCAAAGGGAGAAAACCCTGTATGTTCATTGGGGACCTCTCTGTACGCGAAGAGGGCCGCGGGTAAAACCCTATCCCAATCTTGAGGATGATCCTCAGTTATCTTCCCTAATAAGTTCTTAAGTGTTCTATTTAGTCGCTCGACCATCCCATTGGACATAGAATGATAGATGCTACTCAAAGATCTCTCTATCTGTAAAGTAGACATTACTTGAGACATGGTATCCGATATCAGTTGGGTGCCATGATCTGATAATATTTCTCCGGGGAATCCCAGACGAGAAAATATAAGCCAAAGAGCATCTGCAATGTCAGCGGTAGTAATGCTCTTTAGAGGGATAGCCTCTGGCCAACGTGTGCACATGTCTACACACGTTAAGATAAACTGATGTCCTCTAGCAGATTTGATCTTGAATGGACCAATGATGTCTATCGCCATTTTCTGGAATGGACGAATAGGAATATCTGCAGCCTGAATAGGCGCAGTGTCGTGAAATATTCTAATCCACATATATAAATTAAAAGGTAAATGTAAAGCCTAACAAATACATTTAATAAAGAAAAGAGCAATGGTAAAATAACAGTGCTGTCACAATGACTGTACTCGAAATTCCCCTTGTTTTCTACTTCGTCGGAAAATTGTAACGCTTTCACGTTGATAGTAAAAGCCTACTGTATTATTACCCGCGTTCTTCAATGAAACGTGTGCTGTATTTCTTGGAAAAACATTGAGATACGCAAGCTGCACTATGACCTAAATTTAATATCTCATTCATTTCATTTTATACACGGCGTAACTAAAGACAGATGGACTAAAGGATAGAGAGAGGGGAGGGCTGAAAATCAGGAACGCATGCAAAATTAAACACGCGACTCGCTATTAATGCCACCCCAACAAGCGTAACGCGATACACAATTACTACTATCACGCGTGTAAGGCCACATGCACTAACTTTTTTTCAGACGGACAGTGATAAATTCACTACCCTTCCCAGAGTTAGGTTTTAAAATCCTGAAAAATTCTTATTAGGAAAGATGACAATAGATGGGTTTACGTTTGAAAACATTACAGTACCCAGACAGCACATCTTCGAAACAGGAGGTAGAAGAAATTGCATATTTTGAACGCAGCCACGTAGCTCTTTTAAATTGGTATATTTGGGTTCCTTAGGGCTTGCTGACAAAGAATATGTAAAACGTTACGCAAATAGTCTAGGAATTAACAAGTTATAGCCAAAATAAAATGATGGTGCTGTCAGACAACACCCAAAATCAGAATCGCTAAGTGGTAGATTTTTTAAACCTTCATTGTACGGGAAATGGGCCACAAGTTACATTTGAACTGATTGGCTGGAATGATATGTAAGGCTAAACACGATTAGTCGGACTATAAATGCTATCCTTGGTTGTTAGGGGAGACGTAGGAAGGTAAAATTTTTTTTCAAACACTTGTCGAAACGTGGCTCCATTGGCCAGACTCGCTGATATAATCACTTAGGAGCGTTAGTTCGAGACCACTAGTTCAAATAAGCTTGATAAAGCAACAGTGCGTTGAAGCCAGCTCACATTTTTGCCAAATAAAAGCCTGGAACATAAGCAGATGGGAATTTGTGCCAGTAATTGTGCCAGAATTCATTGCTAGTCAACGTATCTGTGTATTTCCATGAATTGTGGTAGGTTTGAAATATTCAATATCTTTTAATGAAAATTGAATGTAAATTGTTAATTTATGCCTGTATATATGTGTAAGTTCAGTAGCGAACATGAGGAAAAGCCTATAATGCTCCAGCCTGAACAGAAGGTGTCGGAGGAAAGTAAAACTGCATGGAATGGCCAAACAGTACACTGACACCTAGATTATTGATTAGACAGAAATAATGCTGGAATTGCAGAGGCGTAGTAACCATTAAGGAGGTTAATACTGGTATAAAGTATTTCAGATGAAGCTGACAGTTGGCCTAACGCTCTGAACTCAATGTTTGTGATGTATTGTGCTCAGTGTAGAACTAGAGTATCAATTAGTTATGAAGTAGAAGGTACATCCTTCTTGTTTTCAGGGACCGTGGTCTTGACGTTATTGAGCAGCACCTGGTCAGAGCTTTGCTGAATCCAGAGTCGGACAGCATACTCCTTGGTCCATTTAGCTATCAGTGAGGTGTCTCCAGAGCATAGGGGAGAAATCGAGCAGAGGAGTCTTTTCCTGCCGCCATCACGCAAGATAAGCTGATCTGGCCAGCTGAGCTCAACATTATGTACCCCATCTTAAAAAAACATTGTAACATAAACTTAAGAGGGGAAGTAAATTGTTTTAATATCAGGAACTGAGAACATCTCCAATACTAGTTCCAATAAAGACAAACTATTGAAGTCATGATGACAAATACCAACAGAGCTTGAACAAAACAAAACCAGTATTACCTCGTATTACTACTACACAACTGACACACATAGGATACTTTTAATAATATATGTCACTACAATATTCAAATTGATAAATTCTGTACATATAACTTGTAAGTAAAATTGATTGTGATTCCTGGTTCCCTTTGTATTTGAATCAGGACACATATTCATTCATAACAGCAATGAATACATATTGTTATTTGAAAAGTTATCAGTGACTCCTTTAAGATATCCTTGTAGAGTGTTTTATGTATGTGAGTGTCACAGTGTTGTCAAGTGTAGTGGAATAAATTAAATTGTTTATCTGTCTGTTGTTGTTTTGACTTACACTTCATCATACACATACCCTAGACATATAACGTAGTCATCACACTATTCCAGAATAATTCTGACTGAGGTATACATATGTGGCAGCAAGTAAGGTTATATATAATACACTACTCTTATTAGATATATATATACCTTCACAGCTGATCTCAGTCAGTACACTAAGTCCCCTATAAATATTTATAACATCACACTTCACCACACGCAGCATGACGAGGACCTTTGGATTTGACTTCTTGACATACTTTACAGGATCGACAATAGATCCGTATGTCCTTGTTCACAAAAGGCCAAAAGAAAGCCGCAAGAACTCTTGACTTTGTACGGGAAAAACCCATGTGACCAGCACACTGAGAGTCGTGTGCATGTTGTAAGATCTTAACTCTCAAATTCTTGGGTACAAGAATCTGAGAATGACTTGACTTAGTGGAGTCTTGCACCATACGTACAAGTACGCCATTCTTCATTGTAATCCAAGATTTACAATTTGAATCTTTATTCGGATCACCTTTCGTTACAAGAGTGAAGAATTTCTTAAGAGTCGGATCTTCTTCTTGTTGTTTTATAAACGAGTCACGAGAAATTACCAAGGGATCATCTTGGTTATGCACTTCATTATCTTCAACAGATGAAGTTTCAGGCATATTGAGAGCTTGAGCTCTAGTGACTACCGCATTAGCAGATTGCATATTTTGATTTTCCCAAACGGAAATTTGCTCCGGAGTGCATTCTTTGACTCCGTGAATGCGACCGATGATAAGATCAGCGATCGGATTCGGCAAAAGACATGCGTGTACATCTCCTGTGAAGAAAGGAGTAGCAATCCTAATGATAGCGGTAGAGTATTTCTCTATGGTGCCGCCAAATGTTACGCATTTGACTACTTTGCCTGTAGAATGAGAAGGATCTATGAGTGACTGCCTAACCCCAATAGTTGTGCATCCAGAATCAAAAAGTACTGAGACTGGATTGTCATTTACTAAACCTTTGTGTAAGACAAGAGAACCTCTCCCATCATGCGCGATTGACGCAGGAAGAGCGGGAAGAGGATGGCCACAGCTTAAAGTAGACACTGTGGTTGGCTCAAATAATGTTTTGCATTGGGGGCACTGAGATGCCCTCCCAAAATCAAAAGCGGCACATGCCATACTATTAGAGTCATCATTATCTTTATTTTGTTTATAGGCTTCGTGGGACTCTTGCTGTGCAGAGTTCGCCTGGTAATGAGCTTTATGTTTTTTGAATTGTGCTCTACCTCTGTTATTATTGCCTCTGTACTTATCATTGTTTCCACTATTATAACCCCTACTCGGGTTTGAATCATAGCTCCTTTGGTTACTATCATCATATTCATTATAATGAGTATCTCGGTAATTATGATCTTGTTGTCTCCATGAAGGAAAACTTGGATAGTTTCTAGAATGACTTCCTTTGCGAAAGTTCCTGTAATTATGACCACCCCTGAATCGAGGGCTGTCAGCTCTTCTCCAGGTATTCGAAGAAGAACCCTGAAATGATTGGTTACCTTGGTTCTGATAACTGTAATAGTTACCTTTTTTATTAAACCTATTTTGAGGTCCTTGGAATTTGTGAGAGTGATTAGGGTTGTATGGTGTTGCAGAAGCAACTGGCATACCTTCTTTAACCTTACTGTTGCTAATAGCTACGTCCGGATGTGCAGTGACGTATTGGGTACAATACTGTTCCATTTCTTTTAGAGACTTAGGTTTACGCTCATGTAAGAATTCGAGGAAAGGTTTATTTATACTTGACATAATCTTGTCTCTGAGTATCAAGTCCATAAGGGCTTCATAAGTCTTTTCTGTTTTGGATAGCTCAATCCAACGATCAAATGTAAGACGTGTCCTTGCAATGAATTCTGAGAATTCTACACCTGCCTCAGGCACCATTGTCTTAAACAACTTCCGATAACCCTCTTCAGACAACTGATACTTCTTTAATAAGGCTGCCCTAATAACATCATAGTTATCTTTGTCAGCCTCTTCAACCAAACTTAAACTAGTCAGAGAATCACCTTTCAGATTTTCTGATAACTGGTTAGCATATTGTGATTTGTCCACATTATGGGCTCGACACGAGCGTTCAAATCTATTTAGCCAGAATGTTATGTCATCACTGGAAGGGTTGAACGCTGGTACCTTGACCTTGTAAGTAAAGGGTTTACCATTACCACCAGATGCTTGATTACTTATGTTTGTTAACTTTAACTTTTCTAACTCAAATGCTAAAAGTTCTTTTTTGTGTTCATGTTCTCTTATTGCTTTTTTCTCTTGAGCTTCAGCTTCTCTTTGTAATCTTTTCTCTTCTGCAGCAGCTTGTAATTTTTTCTCTTCTGCAGCAGCTTGTAATTTTTTCTCTTCTGCAGCAGCTTGTAATTTTTTCTCTTCAGCAGCAGCTTGTAATTTTTTCTCTTCAGCAGCAGCTTGTAATTTTTTCTCTTCAGCAGCAGCTTGTAATTTTTTCTCTTCAGCAGCAGCCTCATCTTTTCTTTTCTCTTTTTTCCATTTCCATCTGGAATCTTTTTTCATCAGTCTGTATCTGCAATTTCTTTTGTTCATACTCTCTTTGTAATTTTTTTTCCTCAGCTTCTAATCTTTTCTCCTCAATCAATGCTTTTCTTTCTTCAGCAGCTAATGCTTTGTCATATTGAGCAACTGCCCATTCTTCTAATTGCTGACCAGTCTTATCAAGAGCCTTGCCTTGTGTGATAAAATAATCTAATGTAGACATCTTGTCTAATAAGATCAGTAATTTGCAAAAGTAAATAAATTCACTTTCTTAGTCTTAATCAAAGACCTTATATGATAACTTTGTAACCTGTGGAAAATAGTACTTAACTATCCCAATCACTGTGGGAAACAAGCCTTACAAAGGTCTTGTATAAATCCTTATATAATAACAGCTATAAGTTGCTGGTTCACTCTATAATATAAGTGCAGTGCACCAGAAATAGTGTTTTATATCATCAACTGTGTACCTTTAGTAATAGCAATTAACTATCAGTTGATTCTTGTACATCAATTTATATGATCAACTATATTTAAAATAGTGTATGTCGATCAGGCACAAAACAAAACAGTTATACAGAAGAACATGAAAACATTTGCGGAAATGAAATAAATCAAATGAGAAAAAACAATAAAAGATAAACCGCAAGAGGATAACAAATACAAATAACGCCACAGTATATAAATATAAATTGAGAATAGAACTGAAAGATAGAATAGGGTAGACCAACAAATTACAAACAAATCAAAACAAACTAAAGAACAGAGGAATATTACAAAAACAACAATGAGTACAGTCTTCACAGCTAACACTAATAGCAACAGCTGTCGCAGCAAATTTTCAATCAAGAAAATTGCACCTATAGAAACGCACACATCAGACCCTCTATTACGTGGGATACTCTGTTGTGTGACACCGCCCAACCAAAACAACAACCCGCTGGATACAAACAAATATCACATATAAATATTTAAACATAAATACATAAATGCATAAATAGTATGGCAATATGATGTAAATAGAGTGTTGCAGAAAGAATGTGTTGTAAAGAAGGCTCAGTTACACTGCCTAATAGTACAGTACTGTGGTACTTTATTAAACAAATACTTCTGGTCTAATTATTTTAAATTCAACACAGAAATAGAAGCTCCATCGTTGATGTGAATGATAACAATCGATGTAGGACTTCTCAGTTCAATAACATTTCCTTTCGCAAACACTGTCAAATATTCTCCAGTCCTGATGTGTAATGTTCTATGTTTCAACCAAGCTTGCTGTGTAACACTGTCAGTTGTATGGCAAATGTCCAACGAACCAAATGTCAACAAACGCTGACCTAGTTACTGCATACTGTCGACAGGACAGGTCACGCTGACATCACTGTAGAGTTGTACTGTTGATGTATTTGTGTGTCGTAACAGACCCCAAGGAACGTCTGGTCTCAGCAGTTTACTTCTCAATATGGTCACTGTGCAGGTTGACCCAGGAAGCTGGCACACCAGTTGTTAAACTCTTTGTGTAGTAAAGTGTAACGATTGTCAACTCATTAAACCCAGCACAGTTTTGGTCATACAGGTCATCTTGTCCTGGAACGTGATGAGGCTCCGACAAGAATGTGAGTGTAGACAATGAGTGTGTATCTGAATGTCAGAACGCGAATGGTAGAATGATTCGATAGAGTTGTCAGGTTGGTAGTACATCACTCATACTCACACTGTTCGAATTCAAGAAGTACTGGAACTACGGTGGTCTTTTTATAACATTTAATGGGACGCACACTTGGACAGTACGTGTATGGTTACAGGAACAAATGTCGACATAGACAGCATAATGTTGATCACAGGAATATCATCTTAAGTTAGCATTCATGCTTGGCAAATATCATAATGGAGCATTCGTAAATAAGCATTCAGAGTTCCATCATGTAAATCATCTGGCTTTACTGACTGGGCACGTCAGTCTATAACCAATATATAGGAAGGCTCCTAGACCTAACCTCGTCTAGCGAATATCCCTTCACGTAAAGTTCAATATATATATTTTTCCATAAAGATATAGGAATCCCAGACATGGTTTCTCACATGTAGCAGTGATCTCTTGGTTCATCGAGCGATAGTACAGGCATCCCTTTTTCTCACTCGATAAATACAAAGTATATGGATTTCAACATGGCTGTGCTTCTCTCGTGAGCTTCACTCACTATTGGATACAGACCAAAATTGGTCATTCGTTAAATGTCCTCATTTCTTCATAGCTTCTATCATAGAGGTAATTGAATAATATCATATAATCTAGTGCTGATACATAGGAATGTCATCTTCCTTTGAATAAATATTCTTTTCAAAAGTACCACTGTGCATCTGCTTATCGACAACGATGGCGAAGCCCAAGTTCATAATAAATTGTGGTTTTACCTTTCTATGCGAAATATAACTTTGCCATTCCTTGGCAAAAGAGAATAAACACTGGGGTAAAGTACATACAACATGTCTAAATGACTATCACTTTTCCCCATTTACTTATAGATCACTTTCTCGGCGATAAGCCGGCTACAACAAAATTCGACATCCCGACAGGATGACAGCCATGAATCACACCCCCTGCTAGCGATACTTCCGCTGCATAGCCTTTGACCTTTTCTAGCGACAATCAACATAGTTCGACTTAGAAATGTAAAGATATCCATATATAAGACAGACTCGTCCTACTCATACAAACACTACGTATAAATTCAGGCCATAGATATACTGAAGCAAGAACAATCTATTCCTACCCAGGCTAAGAATAAATCGCAGTAGGCCTAGATCCGTCCGCGGAGTCCGATCGGAGATGACGGAACTCCTTTCAAGGGAAGTAACTCAAAAATGACTTCTCCTTAAGCACTTAAAAAAGGAAATACTTTGTTTACAAAATATTTGCGAACATAATAAGTATATAAATGTATTATATTGCAAGATAGTAAAGATTGCACTTTACACAGACACAAAACAGTTATTTTTAAACAAGGCAAAATACTTTTCAAAGGTGGATCTTAGTAAAGGCTATTACCAGATCCCAGTGAAGCCTGAAGTGAGACCTTATTTAGCGTTTAGCACATCGGAAGGACATTATGAATTCAACATGCTACCATTGGGATTGAAAAATGCTCCGAGTGTATTTTTAAGGATGATGCGCAAATTGTTGGATCCCCTGAATAACCCATGTATCACGAATTTCATGGATGATATTCTCGTCGCCACAGAGACATTTGAAGAACACATTGACGCTCTAAAAATGTTATTTGATAGGCTTAGGGAGGCGAACTTAACTGCTAGGCCAACAAAATGTTGTATTGGATGCAAAGAGTTGGAATTCTTGGGACACACTGTATATCAGGGTAACATGACCCCTGATCCCAAGAACTTGGAAAAACTGCAGAGAGCACCTAGACCACAAACAAAAAAGGACGTGCGATCATTCGTGTCGTTATGCAGATTCTATCAAAAATATATCAAAAATTTTAACTCCATTTGTGCTCCTCTGACTGATCTGACTCGCAAGGGACTTCCAGATAAAATTATTTGGACTGCGCAATGTGAATTAGCTTTTCAAGAGTTAAAGGATAAACTCACTAGCAAGCCTATTCTCAAATTGCCTGATTTGACACAGGACTTCGTGGTGAGAACAGATGCAAGTAATGTAGGCCTCGGGGCGGCTTTGTTGCAGAGGTCATCTTCACCCGATGGGGAACTGAACTCAGTCGCTTATGCAAGCCGCAAATTGAATAAAGCGGAGCAAGGATATTCTACAAGCGAAAAAGAATGTTTAGCTTTAATCTGGGCGATAAAAAAGTTTCAAATCTATCTGTATGGTAGGACTTTTGTGGTCCAGACGGATCATCAGCCCCTCGTATTCTTATCTCAGGCTAAGCATGAAAACGCAAGATTGTTGAGGTGGTCTTTATTACTGCAACCTTATCAGTTTATTATCGAATACATCCCAGGGTCATTGAATGTCGGTGCAGGTTTCCTCAGTCGGCACCCCTGTGATCAAAATTAGAGTAGTGGCAGGCGTGAGGAGTAATTTTATCTATGTGTATCACTGGTTTTGGAACTTGCCGTAGTGCATGTTCTCAGGTGGGGAGATGTGTGATGATGTCACCATGATACAACGATAAAATATCTCCAAAATTTAACGAAGAAATGTAGGGTTAAAAATAATGCGTAAGATACTAGGAGACATGCTCGCCCATGCCAGCCTTTCCCACCGCCATTTAAAACTAACAAGTTGGAAGTGCAGACGAAACGTTTACCCTTTGTAGACGGGAGGGGGAAACGAAACGGAGATCAAAAAGGAAAAATATGACTGAACACGTGTTTGAAGATCGCAAGGCTAAACGACGCAATTGGGGGTGAAAGGAAAAAAATTCACGTCCCTAGTTGACATAAGTAAGGAAATGGACAAGAAAACGACTTTAGCTCGTGTCAGAAACAGTCATTTCTTGGACTTTTACGATACTTGATTGTTATTTGAATGCCGCGGCAAAACACAGGAGAGAAGGTTCTCGAACATATTTCAAAAAACCAACTAACCTTGAAAAAGTAACTTTTTCTTAATAATAATGTTAGGAATATAAAACCTAGCTAGTTTGATGGCCCGTCTTGAGCAGAGAAATAAAATACTTTAAATTATACAGACGGATAGATAATAATGAAGATATTGACAAAAGACTGTATTGTTCATATCAGACGAGCGACTGCACTGTTAAAAAATGTCACTAAATTTTCAAAAATTGCGGCCTTGACACGCAGATGCAAAATCGAGCTGTAATTAAAGAGAGGGGAAATGGGGGAGTATTGTGGCTAAAAATAACTTCGGAGGCAAAAGTGTGTAGGATACTGCATGGAGGGGTCCAAGAACCAAGCGTGTTTTTTGTATGAAAAACAAGTAGAGACAGACGGACCAACAGACAGTAATACATACTTGACTGAGAGCTGACTGAATTGACTTTGGCTGAATATTTGAAAGCAAAGGGGGAAGTCGGCGATTGGTCAACGCATTTTATAGTAGCGGGGCAGATATGTGAAATTTTGCCATTTTACATAAGTCTGTTCAGAGACGCAGTTTAAATTAATAAGTGGTGGTGATTTCAGAAGAATACAAATATATAGTGGGACGCCATCATACAGCCAGCAGCTCAGCCGAGTTTTGCTAGCAAATTTAACTGTGTTCTCAATTCTGAATTCTGGTAAGAAATGAAAGCAATTCTTTTATACATTTTAATATTTCGAGTGATTGATACTGCCATATTATATAAAATGATTACGACAAGTAAGTGCTCGCTCTAGATCCCCAGCCCCAGTTCAGGGTCTAGAGACAAACAAAATATATGGACGCCTACTAAAACTATGAAGGCGGATCTATCGTTGAGATCAGTGGAACATATCACCTATCCTATTGAATAGAAGGAAACTATTGAACATATCTCAGATGCAAGATGGTCTTGGGGACTGGTACTATATGAAAACAACTAGGTAAGATGTACTGTGTGGTCAGAGAGATCTGACCCAGTCTGTGTGGTGTTGTTGTGTAGTGTTGTGTGCAGAAGTGGCTCAGGAGGTAGAGTTCTGACACATGACCCAATACTTTTGTTTCAGAATTGTGAGTTTCTGTTTGGCACCAAAGCGGTGCCGAATGCTGTTGTAGAATACACAAGCGTGGACCAGTGCAGTCTAACATTGTGTCAGAGCAGCCGTATATTGCCCCCAGCACGGAGAGGTGGGGCCACCAGACTCTTGTACAAGATCGACGCAGTCGAGATACGTGAGATCTGGCCTGCTGGAAGTTCACCATCTGATTTATCAACTAATTTCTCAAATAATTCAGCACCCAATAAAAGACATACCATTGTGGGAAAATAAACCTTGTATTCATCCCATAAGTCAATGGACAATGTTTGGCAGTCATAGGCTGGGCGTGATGATACCACCCCAACAGTACATTCAGTATTAGTCTCCTGGGACAATCTATTATAATTAATACTAACTAGACTTATAACATACCTCTGTAATCACATTCCGTTTTATTATGTCATATAATTATGCATTCCATTTATAACTCCATAATCTTTCATATGTTCTGACCAACAAACGTTTGGATCAGAACAAATAAATATACCAGAAAATTTAATATTTAAAACTAAAACAGCCTGAGTTAGTTCAGTGTGTTATACATTATATTATTATTATTATTAGACTTATTAAAATATCTGTGTGTGTGTGGGTAATCTACTACAACACATTACAATTCAGTACCCTAGACTTTTTAACGTAGCTACATTCATTAGTAAAAAAGCTATGTTTGAGGTCGTAAGTGGTAGTAAGAAGGGCCTTCTGTAATTCGCATCAACATTTATCTCAGGAGCCTTCACAGCTGACCTCATTCATTACACTAGGTAATATCACCACCATACAAATACCATCAAAACCACTACAGCTCCGAGGTTGAGAACCGAGGTTGATTCTTTCCTCACCACTTCGGACGTCTTAATTGCTATGGCCTCGACCACCTCTAACTACCCTAAGGGGATAAGGTTCAATTATGATTCACATACACCACGATACAGACAACAGATAGCTACTGTACGTAAATGAAATGACTGGTCCAGACTATAAATGTACAAGTTTTATTTACACCTATAAACAAAACTCAACTTACTTACTTAGTCGTTCCTCTTCTACCGTGAGGTGTAGAGGTTTGGAAGAAAGAGCGCCAGACTATCCTATCGGCTGTCTTCCCCCTGGCCCTGCTCCACTCCAGTCCCCGGTCCCTCAAAGACCGTCTAACGTTGTCCCCCCCAGCGGACTCCGGGTCGTCCCGGAGGCCTGGATCCCTGGCTCTCTGTCTCCCATGCCTGTCGTGGTAGCCGATCTTCTCCCATTCTGCAGACATGGCCAAACCATCTTAGTTGGGACTGTTCTATTTGGGTCTGCAGCGGGTGGGATTTTAGGCCTTGACGTATCGTCTGGTTGCGGACCATGTCTCCTCTTGTTACCTCAACCACCCCCCTCAGACACCTCATTTCTGAGGTTTGAATCTGGCTTTTGTGGGTTGTAGTCATTGCCCATGACTCGCATCCATATGTCAAGACTGGGACATAGGTGGAGCGGCATACAGCCATCTTCGTTTTCTTACCAACCTCTTTCTTGCTGAGGAATCCTCGATTTATGGCCTGATAAAGTCTCCCAGCCGCTGCTTTTCGAGTGGCCAACTCTTCTTTAATGCCTCCCTTTCGGTCTATAATAGCTCCGAGATATTTAAAGTGGTCGACCTGCTCCAGGACCTGTTCTCCCAACTTAATCTGATGTTTTCTTTCTTCTCGTGATATCACCATGGATTTTGTTTTAGAGCTGCTTATGACCATCCCTCTCTTCTCCAGCTCTTCCTTCCAGACTTGCAGGTTGGATTGGAGATGTGTCTCTGATTTAGCAATCAGGACAACATCAGCAGCAAATGCTAGCTCTGAAATACAGACCTGTCTCATCTTCCAGTATCCCACTGAATACTTTCTTGTTCTCTCCTTACATGCCTTGATGACATCGTCCTTGAGGAGTATGAAAAGACAAGGTGACAGGATATCGCCTTGTCTTACACCAGTGGTGGTCCTGAACTCTTCTGGCTTATAGTTTGCTGTCCTCACATAATTTCTGCAAGACTTGTAGAAGCTCTGTATAGCATGAATCAGAGGTGCTGGAATGTTCTTCCTTGCCAAACAGTCCCAAAGTTTGCTCCAGGGGACCCTGTCAAACGTCTTTTCCAGATCTATGAAACAAAGATGGATCTCACTCTTGTTCTCAAGGGCCTTTTCACTCAGCTGCCTGAGTGTGAAGATTAGGTCTTGAGTACTTCGGTTTGCTCGGAATCCGCACTGGGCTTCATAACAAAACTCAAATACATGTCAAATACATAAATATGCAGTGTAAAAAATCCTGGAAAACCAATTTCAGGAAGAAAAAAAAATTACAAATGATGTATCATCAAACCCAACCCTTCACCCACAAAGTTCACCTGTATAGAGAAAAAAGGTAAGATTAAATGACATAAACCACACTGCACTTGGTGGGGTCTCAGAAGCCGAGCCTCCACTCCAAACTAGCTATTCTAAACTCTAATATAAACTCTAAGTACACAATCAGCTGGATCTACTACGAAGTGTCCACACCAACTCTGCACAGACTTCGTTTCTACACAACCTATCCTGAAAATCTCCTGAACACTGCTACACAGCTAACTGCACCTCTACACTTCAACAGCTGTTCTCTGCTATGATCTTCACAAAACTATGTCTCAGTTCTGTCTTTCTGGTCTACTACCTGTAGACTACACTTCAGCAGCTGTCCTCTGCTCTAAAATCTGTGGAGAGGATTTTGACCCTGTTGCTCCCCACAATTCTTGCAATTGACGACTAGGTTTCACCACTGGCTTCTGGAAAAACTACGATTTGGTAGCTGGTTTTGCTGCTACCACTCTGGATTTACCTGCCCGCTCCCTACTCTGGGTTCAGGCCTTCGGCGTTATTATGGCCGGGACGAATCGAAATAAATTTACAACCACGCTGGCAACTTGCCGATTTGCGGGTGTAAGAAGATTGAGCATCAGTGCTCCGGATTTTCCACCAAAATCCCTTTCAACTGGAGAATGTCTTCCCTGCCTTGGGAAAACGTATTTTCTTTCTCGATACTTCGTCCGCCTCTGGCAAAAATCTCAAACCCTTCTCTGTCTGAGATGCAAACTCTCGCCGGGGGAAAGTTATTGGAAAACTTCCGCTCTACCCCTCAGAGCCGCGATGCCTGCTGTTTAGACAGAAAAAATTGCAACAGCTAAACAACATGTAAATAATACATTTTCTAATAACAAACAATTCCCCTACTGTCTGTTCCCGTTATGCACCTCCATACAACCATAATCAGGCCAACACAGCCCTCTCTCCCACTCAGCTCCCTTCTCTACCTGAGCCCAAAGTAAACATTACCGACCCCGATAATACTACACGCAGACCTAGGGTTCTGCCTGGCTGGTTACAATTCACAACAGTATTCTACTGAGGCCTATCTACCTGTCCAAAAATACTTTGGCCCACCTCTTACGCTGACATACAAAATAAAATATCTCTAGGAATCTGATTCCCGTCATAATATTAAATCACATTTAAAAATGATAATACAAATATTATTCTCTCAAAAAATTACATCTCCCGTCTTCTGAGTACACAGAACAACAATGCACAATCGATAACGTATAACCCTGTTAGATGCTAGCATATACATACTGCTTAAAAGGTATACATAACCCCAGGTTATCAAATTGAAAACCCCGTAGTTACAAACATGTGATTACAATTCTACCACCACGTGCTCCTGCATACATATTCATAATGATAGCACCCACGTGCTTCTCTCCCCCTCACCCCTCTGAACATCGTCTCGAATAACTATTCCGTAACCCACGCACGTGCTTACAAATTACACCTCTTTCACCCCCGTCCACAGATCGATGTGTAACTATATCAATAACTAGCAGCATTACACTCTCAATAAAAATCACAAATACCCATGCTCCCGCCATTCTGGAAATAAATATAATTCGCAGATGCGGGTTTCTCTACAGACCTGCTTTGAAATAATACAAAGCGGGGATATCTCAACTTTTAAACCATACCGCTATTCCTTCAACAAGGAAATAAATGGACCTATAAAGTTTCTCAAGTCTATCGCTAAGATCGTATTTGATGGCTCTGGCGTTAAGAATTAACATTAAACTTAAACTGCCCAAAGAAACTTAAATGATCGGCCTAGGTCTAGAAAAATTAAATAAAGTACCACGCAAAATTCATGCTTACCAAAACTCGAATTTCCCCACTGAAAGACAATCGACAATTTTGACTCTGGCACGCGGCTGGCAATTACATTAAAGAGACCGAGAGTTAAATTACGGCCCTATTTATAATCATCTAACAGCACGCTGACCTCGTGACGTCATATACGCGGCTTCGATTTTAACCCAATGATTTCAAATGCCGTTATATCTCAGCCAATCAGAATTGTAAACAATTCTGATGCAACCGGTTACTGCTAGCACGTGTTGCGTGCATTTAGACAAAGAAACGGGATTAAGCTCTGCCCTCTGCTATCTAATGAAGCGAAAAAATATATATATAATATATATATATATACTATATATATATATATATATTATATATATATATATATATAATATATATATATATATATATATATATATATATATATATATATATATATATATATATATATATAAAATCCCGAAAAGTGCGTCTAGCTGCCTGCCATATCTTTAAAAGGACTAAAACTGGTGCACATCTGATCTAGGCTCTATCGTCCTCCCTATAGAAAAATACTGCAACAATTCTCTACACCCTAACTCTAAACACATAAAGGAGAACCATAAAGCAGATGAGATAAAACTCCACCGTTATCTCACTCTGGAAAACGTAAATAATAGAAGGAGAAGAAACATGGAAAAGGATTATCTGTAATCCCTCCTAGAAATAGTGAACAAATTGCAAGGAGAAAAAGACATGGGCCATTTGAAAGACAGAATCTCAGTACTTTCGTCACATCCAAATAGAGAGAGAGACACATAGAGAGAGAGAGAGATAGAGAGAGAGAGAGAGAGAGAGAGAGAGGGCAGAATGTCAGACGGGCCTGCGTGCCCAATTCTTAACCCTTTGAAAATAAAGTTCATTCCTTCGTTCGTTCTTTTCGCTCCACATAGAACATAGAGCTGCCACATAGAACACCACTGCTTTCTATTTTAGGCTAGCTTCTTTAGCTACGATCCATAATGAGTCCGTTGTTTTTAGCATCCTTTTTCACTGTTTGTCTTCAGGCTATCTAGGGCCTCCTCACTTTTCTCTTCCAGTCAAGAGCATGCATGGTTTTTATTGCCGATTTTTTTCTCGAGGGATATCCTATCCACAGAGTTTGTTTTGAAGTCTCTTAATCCGTCTCAAGTCCAGTCTGAAGTCCTTAACAGCAGCTTTCAAGTCGAGTCTCATTTTTTTAAAATATCAAACGGTTTGTAGTCACAATCGCTTTTATTCAAACAACCACTCCAATCACTGAAAATAATAGTGACCAATAATCATCTCTGCTTTTATAACATGTTATTTACTGGCTGTTTTCATTTGATCAAAGTCTGTTATCACGTACAGTTTATCGATTGTCGTGAAATATTCTAATCCACATATATAAATTATCAGGTAAATATAAAGCCTAACAAATAAATTTAATAAAAGGAAAGAAAAATGGTAAAAGAACAGTGCTGTCACAATGACTGTACTCGAAATCCCCCTTGTTTTCTGCTTCGTCTGCAAATTGTAACACTTTCACGTTGATAGTAAAAGCCTACTATATTATTACCCGCTTTCTTCAATGAAACGTGTACTAAACTTGAGATACGCAAGCTGATCGATGACCTAAATTTAATATCTCATTCATTCCATTTTATACACGGCGTAACTAAAAAGACAGATAAAGCAGGAGAGAGAGAGAGGGGCGAATGAAGGCAGGAAGCATGCAATACTAAACACGCGTCGCGCGATACACAATTGCTGCCATCACGCGTGTAAGGCCACATGCACTAACTTTTTTTCAGACGGACAGTGATAAAAACACTAACCTTCCCAGAGTTAGGTTTATAAATCATAACAGACTCTTATTAGAAAAGATGACATTAGATGGGTTTACGTTTGAAAACATTACAGTACCCAGACAGCACATCTTCGAAACAGGAGGTAGAAGAAATTGCATATTTTGAACGCAGCCACTTAGCTCCATTAAATTTGTATATTTGGGTTCCTTAGGACTTGCTGACAAATAATATGTAAAACGTTACGCAAATAGTCTAGGAATTACCAAGTTATGGCCAAAATAAAATAGTGGGGGTGCCTGACAGCATGAAATCATTTCTGCTCATAAAATTTTTTTATAACGTGTTTGAAAAAACCTTACGTTACGGAAATAGCCTACCATGTTAACTCCTATTTGATTGGAGCGCAACAAATGTAAGACTAAACACGATTGGTCGGGCTATAAATACTATCTTGTGTTGTCAGGGGAAACGTGAAAAAGGAGTACTTTTTTGAAAAGATGTGTAGACATGGTTTCATTGGGTAGAGCTGCGAATATACTCGATTCAGAGCGTCTGTTCATTGCCACATCTTGTAATAAACCTACTAAGAAGCAGTGCGTTGAGCACCAGTGTATATTTTTTTATAAAATAAAGCCTGGGACATCGGCAGATCGGAGTTGTGCTATATTCATTGCCAGTCAACGAAACTGTTTATTATTCTATGAATTGTGGTAAGCTTGAAATATTCAATATCTTTTAATGAAAATTGAATGTAAATTGTTAATTTATGCCTGTATATATGTGTAGTTCAGTAGCAAACATGATGTAAAGCCTATATGCTCCAGCCTGAACAGAAGGTGTCGGAGGAAAGTAAAACTGCATGGAATGGCCAAACAGTACACTGACACCTAGATTATTGACTAGAAAGAAATAATGCTGGAATTGCAGAGGCGTAGTAACCATTAGGGAGGGAAATACTGGTATAAAGTATTTCAGATGAAGCTGACAGTTGGCCTAACGCTCTGAACTCAATGTTTGTGATGTATTGTGCTCAGTGTAGAAAGAGAGTATAAATTAGTTATGACGTAGAAGGTACATCCTTCTTGTTTCAGGGACCGTGGTCTTAAAGTTATTGAGCAGCACCTGGTCAGAGCTTTGCTGAAGCCAGAGGTGGACAGCATACTCCTTGGTCCATATAGCAACCAGTGGGGTGGCTCCAGAACTCATTAAAGTAATCGAGCAGAGGAGGCCTTTACTGCAGTCATCACGAAAGATAAGAGAGTGTGGCCATGGAGCTCAACATTATGTACCCCATCTATTTGAATGACATTGTAAAAATAACATTAAGAGGGGAATTTAATTGTTTTAATATCAGGAACTGAGAACATCTCCAATACTAGTTCCAATAAAGACAAACTAGTGAAGTCATGATGACAAATACCAACAGAGCTTGAACAAAACAAAACCAGTATTACCTCATATTACTGGGTACGACCCTGACCCCACATAGGATACTATTACTAATATATGTCACTACAAGATTCATATTGATAAATTCTGTACATATAACTTGTAATTAAAATTGATTGTGATTCCTGGTTCCCTTTGTATTTGAATCAGGACACATATACATTCATGACAGTAATGAATACATATTGTTATTTGAAAAGTTATCAGTGACTCCTTTAAGATATTCTCATAGAGTGTTATATGTATGTGAGTGTCACAGTGTTGTCAAGTGTGGTGGAATAAATTAAATTGTTTATCTGTCTGTTGTTGTTATGACTTACACTTCATCATACACATACCCTAGACATATAACGTAGTCATCACACTATTCCAGAATAATTCTGACTGAGGTATACATATGTGGCAGCAAGTAAGGTTATCTATAATACACTACTCTTATTAGATATAGATACCTTCACAGCTGATCTCAGTCAGTACACTAAGTCCCCTATAAATATTTATAACATCCCACTTCACCACATATATTGGGGTCTCGCTCTTGGGATTTTGAATCTTTCCCTATTAAAAATATTGGGGGTAATTCACTTCAGGGAATATAAGAATTAAAAGGTATCCTTGGGTGAAAATAAATAAGGTTGAGCTCTCGGTGCCTGTGTTGTCCATTAGATATATATTTAGAGATTGAATTGTTAGTTAGACATTTTATAAACTTACCTGATAGACAATGGCGGACCTAGCCAAATTTCGATCTGCTGCTGTTCAGACTGCAAAAGAGTTAGGATTAGATGGGCAAGTTATGGTTGCCTATGTCACTACTGAATGTGACAAATTTATTGAACGCGAAGAAAAAGGTTTGAAGCCGAAAGAAAGTTAGAGGCTGAAAGGGAAATTAAGAAGTTACAATTTGAGGCTGAGGCTAAGAAATTGGAAGCAGAAGAAAGAAGATTGACTGCAGAAAGGGAAGCAGAAGAAAGAAGATTGACTGCAGAAAGGGAAGAGAAGAAATTAGCTGCAGAAAGGGAAGCAGAAGATAAAAGATTACAAAGGGAACATGAGTTACGACTAAGGGAGTTTGAGGTTCAAGGCCATGCTCCTGAAAATGGTGCCAGTCCCTTTGCCTCTGATGCCACTGCTAGCCAGGGAGCCTCAACCTCAGCTATGAATTTTCATTTAGATCATTTTGTTGAGAAAGACGATGATATAGAGAGCTATCTAAATAGGTATGAACTATTAGCTACCACGTATGGGTTAGAGAGAGAAAGGTGGAGCTTAAAGTTATCTCAGGGACTTCGTGGGGCAGCTTATGAAGTTTTTTGCAAAAATGAGCAGAGGTGATCAGGAAAATTATGACATGCTAAAGCAGGCTCTTTTGTTAAGGTATGAAAAGAATGCAGAATTTTATAGGAAAAAATTTAGGAATGCTAAACTACTGTCAGGTGAAACCTATCACCAGTTCTCTGCACGAATAGAGACATACTTGGAGAAATGGACTTCTCTGGGGAAAACCCAAGATCTTAAGGAAATGGTCCTTATAGAGCAACTAAGAGAGTCCATGGCTCCAGACCTGAGAAAGTTTCTCATGGAACAAGGTGCAGAGAGGCTGGGTGAGTTGCTAAATGTTGCTGAAAGGTATCAAGCAGCTCAAGCAGAGGTAACAGGTAATAAACAGAAACAGGTGGATAACTTTAGGGCACCACAGAACTTTAATAAATTTGATCCTAGGGATCAAAACAAAGGTAAGCACCAGTTTGATAGGCCACGGTATGAAAATAAAAAATAAATTCCCACAATTCGATGAAAGGAAATATGATGAAAGAAAATCTTTCAACCAAGGAAAAAGGTGGTGTAAGAATTGTCAGATGGACAATCATGACACTGACCGTTGCAGAAGGAAACCTGTGTATATGGCCACCCTTCAGGTCAGGTCGACCTCAAGACAGGAGGAGGATATTATGTTGGATACCACTCCAGAAGAGATGAGGAAGGCACAGGCTGGGGATAAAACACTCAAGCCTTGTTTCAGAAAATTGTCAACTTTTCATACAACTCCAGGCAAGGGAGATTTTTACATGAAAAACAAGTTGATGTATAGGAAGACTGGAGCTAGATCCAAAGGTCAGGGACAGCTGGTACTTCCTAAAAGATATAGGGCAGACTTAATAAGGAGCTTACATGTGAAACCAGATGGGGACCATGAGAAGATAGGTACCATCATTCAAAAGGTGGCTCACAATTATTATTGGCCCAAAGCAAGATGGGACATTGAGAATTTTGTAGAAAGGTGTAGCATAGCACATGAGGGAACACCCACAAGTGGGAAAATTGATCAGGACCTGGACACGCCACGGGGCAAAATTAGGCCTGACAATAAAAAGAAAAATAGATTTGATAAAGTGGACCAAATGGAATGGGAAGCCCCTTTTCACGGACAAGCTTCACTTAACTGTTTTACAATGGCCACTATGCGGAGAGTGCAAAAAGATGTCTTACCCCAGGATAAACCGAAAATCCCTCAATCGGACTTAAACAAACTGGAGGAAGAGGATGTAGAGAGGAAATCTCTCATCAAGAATTTTAAGTGGGGAGAAAGCCCCAAAAGAAAAATTGGTAGCGGGCGTTTTATGCATGATAATTCTGGGAAGAAAAATCATCACTATAGAGCTTCGAGTGGAAGAGACCATACCGGTGCATGGACAAAGAGGTCCACAAAATTAAAGGTCCATATGTAGCTTTGTTAAGAACGTGGACTGATGAAAAGGCAGAGGAAAACATTACATCTTCATACCAATATGTGAATGAGCTGACCACTCGTTTAAAAACTGGCTGGAAACTTGCCAATGAAAATTGAAACAAGCCAGGAAGAAACATGCTGCCTATTATAACAGGAAGGCGAAAGACAGAGATTTGGCTGTGGGAGAGAAGGTACTGCTTCTTCTCCCCGGGAGTCAGAATAAGTTACAAATTGGATGGCAGGGTCCATATACAGTTTTAGAGAAGGTGTCTAGAACAAATTATAAGATAGATAAGAAGGGGAAAGAAAAAAATCTATCATGTGAATCTCCTGAAGAAATATTTGGAAAGAGAACATCAGGAAGAGACACACTTGTTGACCTTGTCCATCGCCATGGAGATGAAAAAGGAACCACTTTCATCATTTGAATATCCATTACACCCCTGTGAGACAGCAGCACAGGTGAAAATCAGTACACATTTAACGAAAACTCAGAAAGAGAGAGTGCAGCAGGTTCTAAATAATCATGCAGAGGTGTTAACAGACCGACCAGGGCATACAAACCTATTGGAATATGATATGAAACTGATAGACCCCACACCTGTCTGTATGAAACCATATTCGATTCCGTTTGCTAAGGAGAAAGCTTTGAAGGAAGAGATAGACTATCTGTTGAAGGAAGGAATTATTTCGCACAGTGAATCTTCGTATAGTTCCGGTGTTGTACTCTTAAGGAAGCCCTCTGGAGAACATAGACTCTGTATAGATTACAGGAGACTGAATGCTATTACAGAAGGACAGGTGGATCCATTGCCGGATACAAATCAGCTGTTTGCCAGACTAAATAAAGCTAAATATTTCTCAAAAGTGGATCTGAGTAAAGGATATTATCAGATTCCAGTAAAGCCTGAGGTTAGACCATACCTAGCTTTTAGTACCTCAGAAGGACACTATGAGTTTAATAGATTGCCATTTGGATTGAAGAATGCGCCTAGTGTCTTCTCTAGAATGATGAGAAAATTGTTGGATGTAAACATTTCGGAGGAACGTAATGAATCCCTGAGTTGCCTCTTTGATTGAGGATATTCCGAATGTTTCATACAGGATAATAAGAAGATTATGGGATCCACTACGAAAACTCTGCTATCACCAGGTATATGTTATCTCCTCATAACGTACATTTTGAGGGAAATATAATGTTCTATGGACATGTCATTGCGCAGACTCAGAGAAGAGAAATGGTGAATACGGGTTGCGAAGCAGCATTAAGACAAGCACTCACACTTGCGGCTGTTCAGTAACATAACCGAAATATATTATTGGTTGTAGAAGTCTGAGGCAAATTTCATGAGTAGTGCCTACTCTGAATGGACCCAACTACATAAAACCATGATAGCACCACAGCAGAGTAAAGTCAAGTTGACTTACATTTATCTATGTGTATATAGAATAAAGGACTGACATATAATGTCTGTTTTAAGAGGGGAGGTGTCGTGAAATATTCTAATCCACATATATAAATTATCAGGTAAATATAAAGCCTAACAAATAAATTTAATAAAAGAAAAGAAAAATGGTAAAAGAACAGTGCTGTCACAATGACTGTACTCGAAATCCCCTTGTTTTCTGCTTCGTCTGCAAATTGTAACACTTTCACGTTGATAGTAAAAGCCTACTATATTATTACCCGCTTTCTTCAATGAAACGTGTACTAAACTTGAGATACGCAAGCTGATCGATGACCTAAATTTAATATCTCATTCATTCCATTTTATACACGGCGTAACTAAAAAGACAGATAAAGCAGGAGAGAGAGAGGGGCGAATGAAGGCAGGAAGCATGCAATACTAAACACGCGTCGCGCGATACACAATTGCTGCCATCACGCGTGTAAGGCCACATGCACTAACTTTTTTCAGACGGACAGTGATAAAAACACTAACCTTCCCAGAGTTAGGTTTTTAAAATCCTGAAAAACGCTTATTGGAAATATGACATTATACTGGTTTACGTTTGAAAACATTACAGTACCCAGACAGCACATCTTCGAAACAGGAGGTAGAAGAAATTGCATATTTTGAACGCAGCCACTTAGCTCCATTAAATTTGTATATTTGGGTTCCTTAGGACTTGCTGACAAATAATATGTAAAACGTTACGCAAATAGTCTAGGAATTACCAAGTTATGGCCAAAATAAAATAGTGGGGGTGCCTGACAGCATGAAATCATTTCTGCTCATAAAATTTTTTTATAACGTGTTTGAAAAAACCTTACGTTACGGAAATAGCCTACCATGTTAACTCCTATTTGATTGGAGCGCAACAAATGTAAGACTAAACACGATTGTTTGGGCTATAAATACTATCTTGTGTTGTCAGGGGGAACGTGAAAAAGGAGTACTTTTTTGAAAAGATGTGTAGACATGGTTTCATTGGGTAGAGCTGCGAATATACTCGATTCAGAGCGTCTGTTCATTGCCACATCTTGTAATAACCTACTAAGAAGCAGTGCGTTGAGCACCAGTGTATATTTTTTATAAAATAAAGCCTGGGACATCGGCAGATCGGAGTTGTGCTATATTCATTGCCAGTCAACGAAACTGTTTATTATTCTATGAATTGTGGTAAGCTTGAAATATTCAATATCTTTTAATGAAAATTGAATGTAAATTGTTAATTTATGCCTGTATATATGTGTAGTTCAGTAGCGAACATGATGTAAAGCCTATATTGCTCCAGCCTGAACAGAAGGTGTCGGAGGAAAGTAAAACTGCATGGAATGGCCAAACAGTACACTGACACCTAGAGTATTAACTAGAAAGAAATAATGCTGGAATTGCAGAGGCGTAGTAACCATTAGGGAGGGAAATACTGGTATAAAGTATTTCAGATGAAGCTGACAGTTGGCCTAACGCTCTGAACTCAATGTTTGTGATGTATTGTGCTCAGTGTAGAAAGAGAGTATAAATTAGTTATGACGTAGAAGGTACATCCTTCTTGTTTCAGGGACCGTGGTCTTAAAGTTATTGAGCAGCACCTGGTCAGAGCTTTGCTGAAGCCAGAGGTGGACAGCATACTCCTTGGTCCATATAGCAACCAGTGGGGTGGCTCCAGAACTCATTAAAGTAATCGAGCAGAGGAGGCCTTTACTGCAGTCATCACGAAAGATAAGAGAGTGTGGCCATGGAGCTCAACATTATGTACCCCATCTTACAATGACATTGTAAAAATAACATTAAGAGGGGAATTTAATTGTTTTAATACCAGGAACTGAGAACATCTCCAATACTAGTTCCAATAAAGACAAACTATTGAAGTCATGATGACAAATACCAACAGAGCTTGAACAAAACAAAACCAGTATTACCTCATATTACTACTACACAACTGACACACATAGGATACTATTACTAATATATGTCACTACAAGATTCATATTGATAAATTCTGTACATATAACTTGTAATTAAAATTGATTGTGCTTCCTGGTTCCCTTTGTATTTGAATCAGGACACATATACATTCATGACAGCACTGAATACATATTGTTATTTGAAAAGTTATCAGTGACTCCTTTAAGATATCCTCATAGAGTGTTATATGTATGTGAGTGTCACAGTGTTGTCAAGTGTGGTGGAATAAATTAAATTGTTTATCTGTCTGTTGTTGTTATGACTTACACTTCATCATACACATACCCTAGACATATAACGTAGTCATCACACTATTCCAGAATAATTCTGACTGAGGTATACATATGTGGCAGCAAGTAAGGTTATCTATAATACACTACTCTTATTAGATATAGATACCTTCACAGCTGATCTCAGTCAGTACACTAAGTCCCCTATAAATATTTATAACATCCCACTTCACCACATATATTGGGGGCTCGCTCTTGGGATTTTGAATCTTTCCCTATTAAAAATATTGGGGGTAATTCACTTCAGGGAATATAAGAATTAAAAGGTATCCTTGGGTGAAAATAAATAAGGTTGAGCTCTCGGTGCCTGTGTTGTCCATTAGATATATATTTAGAGATTGAATTGTTAGTTAGACATTTTATAAACTTACCTGATAGACAATGGCGGACCTAGCCAAATTTCGATCTGCTGCTGTTCAGACTGCAAAAGAGTTAGGATTAGATGGGCAAGTTATGGTTGCCTATGTCACTACTGAATGTGACAAATTTATTGAACGCGAAGAAAGAAGGTTTGAAGCCGAAAGAAAGTTAGAGGCTGAAAGGGAAATTAAGAAGTTACAATTTGAGGCTGAGGCTAAGAAATTGGAAGCAGAAGAAAGAAGATTTACTGCAGAAAGGGAAGCAGAAGAAAGAAGATTGACTGCAGAAAGGGAAGAGAAGAAATTAGCTGCAGAAAGGGAAGCAGAAGATAAAAGATTACAAAGGGAACATGAGTTACGACTAAGGGAGTTTGAGTTTCAAGGCCATGCTCCTGAAAATGGTGCCAGTCCCTTTGCCTCTGATGCCACTGCTAGCCAGGGAGCCTCAACCTCAGCTATGAATTTTCATTTAGATCATTTTGTTGAGAAAGACGATGATATAGAGAGCTATCTAAATAGGTATGAACTATTAGCTACCACGTATGGGTTAGAGAGAGAAAGGTGGAGCTTAAAGTTATCTCAAGGACTTCACGGGGCAGCTTATGAAGTTTTTGCAAAAATGAGCAGAGGTGATCAGGAAAATTATGACATGCTAAAGCAGGCTCTTTTGTTAAGATATGAAAATAATGCAGAATTTTATAGGAAAAAATTTAGGAATGCTAAACTACTGTCAGGTGAAACCTATCACCAGTTCTCTGCACGAATAGAGACATACTTGGAGAAATGGACTTCTCTGGGGAAAACCCAAGATCTTAAGGAAATGGTCCTTATAGAGCAACTAAGAGAGTCCATGGCTCCAGACCTGAGAAAGTTTCTCATGGAACAAGGTGCAGAGAGGCTGGGTGAGTTGCTAAATGTTGCTGAAAGGTATCAAGCAGCTCAAGCAGAGGTAACAGGTAATAAACAGAAACAGGTGGATAACTTTAGGGCACCACAGAACTTTAATAAATTTGATCCTAGGGATCAAAACAAAGGTAAGCACCAGTTTGATAGGCCACGGTATGAAAATAAAAATAAATTCCCACAATTCGATGAAAGGAAATATGATGAAAGAAAATCTTTCAACCAAGGAAAAAGGTGGTGTAAGAATTGTCAGATGGACAATCATGACACTGACCGTTGCAGAAGGAAACCTGTGTATATGGCCACCCTTCAGGTCAGGTCGACCTCAAGACAGGAGGAGGATATTATGTTGGATACCACTCCAGAAGAGATGAGGAAGGCACAGGCTGGGGATAAAACACTCAAGCCTTGTTTCAGAAAATTGTCAACTTGTCATACAACTCCAGGCAAGGGAGATTTTTACATGAAAAACAAGTTGATGTATAGGAAGACTGGAGCTAGATCCAAAGGTCAGGGACAGCTGGTACTTCCTAAAAGATATAGGGCAGAATTAATAAGGAGCTTACATGTGAAACCAGATGGGGACCATGAGAAGATAGGTACCATCATTCAAAAGGTGGCTCACAATTATTATTGGCCCAAAGCAAGATGGGACATTGAGAATTTTGTAGAAAGGTGTAGCATAGCACATGAGGGAACACCCACAAGTGGGAAAATTGATCAGGACCTGGACACGCCACGGGGCAAAATTAGGCCTGACAATAAAAAGAAAAATAGATTTGATAAAGTGGACCAAATGGAATGGGAAGCCCCTTTTCACGGACAAGCTTCACTTAACTGTTTTACAATGGCCACTATGCGGAGAGTGCAAAAAGATGTCTTACCCCAGGATAAGCCGAAAATCCCTCAATCGGACTTAAACAAACTGGAGGAAGAGGATGTAGAGAGGAAATCTCTCATCAAGAATTTTAAGTGGGGAGAAAGCCCCAAAAGAAAAATTGGTAGCGGTCGTTTTATGCATGATAATTCTGGGAAGAAAAATCATCACTATAGAGCTTCGAGTGGAAGAGACCATACCGGTGCATGGACAAAGAGGTCCACAAAATTAAAGGTCCATATGTAGCTTTGTTAAGAACGTGGACTGATGAAAAGGCAGAGGAAAACATTACATCTTCATACCAATATGTGAATGAGCTGACCACTCGTTTAAAAACTGGCTGGAAACTTGCCAATGAAAATTTGAAACAAGCCAGGAAGAAACATGCTGCCTATTATAACAGGAAGGCGAAAGACAGAGATTTGGCTGTGGGAGAGAAGGTACTGCTTCTTCTCCCCGGGAGTCAGAATAAGTTACAAATTGGATGGCAGGGTCCATATACAGTTTTAGAGAAGGTGTCTAGAACAAATTATAAGATAGATAAGAAGGGGAAAGAAAAAATCTATCATGTGAATCTCCTGAAGAAATATTTGGAAAGAGAACATCAGGAAGAGACACACTTGTTGACCTTGTCCATCGCCATGGAGATGAAAAAGGAACCACTTTCATCATTTGAATATCCATTACACCCCTGTGAGACAGCAGCACAGGTGAAAATCAGTACACATTTAACGAAAACTCAGAAAGAGAGAGTGCAACAGGTTCTAAATAATCATGCAGAGGTGTTAACAGACCGACCAGGGCATACAAACCTATTGGAATATGATATGAAACTGATAGACCCCACACCTGTCTGTATGAAACCATATTCGATTCCGTTTGCTAAGGAGAAAGCTTTGAAGGAAGAGATAGACTATCTGTTGAAGGAAGGAATTATTTCGCACAGTGAATCTTCGTATAGTTCCGGTGTTGTACTCTTAAGGAAGCCCTCTGGAGAACATAGACTCTGTATAGATTACAGGAGACTGAATGCTATTACAGAAGGACAGGTGGATCCATTGCCGGATACAAATCAGCTGTTTGCCAGACTAAATAAAGCTAAATATTTCTCAAAAGTGGATCTGAGTAAAGGATATTATCAGATTCCAGTAAAGCCTGAGGTTAGACCATACCTAGCTTTTAGTACCTCAGAAGGACACTATGAGTTTAATAGATTGCCATTTGGATTGAAGAATGCGCCTAGTGTCTTCTCTAGAATGATGAGAAAATTGTTGGATGTAAACATTTCGGAGGAACGTAATGAATCCCTGAGTTGCCTCTTTGATTGAGGATATTCCGAATGTTTCATACAGGATAATAAGAAGATTATGGGATCCACTACGAAAACTCTGCTATCACCAGGTATATGTTATCTCCTCATAACGTACATTTTGAGGGAAATATAATGTTCTCTGGACATGTCATTGCGCAGACTCAGAGAAGAGAAATGGTGAATACGGGTTGCGAAGCAGCATTAAGACAAGCACTCACACTTGCGGCTGTTCAGTAACATAACCGAAATATATTATTGGTTGTAGAAGTCTGAGGCAAATTTCATGAGTAGTGCCTACTCTGAATGGACCCAACTACATAAAACCATGATAGCACCACAGCAGAGTAAAGTCAAGTTGACTTACATTTATCTATGTGTATATAGAATAAAGGACTGACATATAATGTCTGTTTTAAGAGGGGAGGTGTCGTGAAATATTCTAATCCACATATATAAATTATCAGGTAAATATAAAGCCTAACAAATAAATTTAATAAAAGGAAAGAAAAATGGTAAAAGAACAGTGCTGTCACAATGACTGTACTCGAAATCCCCCTTGTTTTCTGCTTCGTCTGCAAATTGTAACACTTTCACGTTGATAGTAAAAGCCTACTATATTATTACCCGCTTTCTTCAATGAAACGTGTACTAAACTTGAGATACGCAAGCTGATCGATGACCTAAATTTAATATCTCATTCATTCCATTTTATACACGGCGTAACTAAAAAGACAGATAAAGCAGGAGAGAGAGAGGGGCGAATGAAGGCAGGAAGCATGCAATACTAAACACGCGTCGCGCGATACACAATTGCTGCCATCACGCGTGTAAGGCCACATGCACTAACTTTCTTCAGACGGACAGTGATAAAAACACTAACCTTCCCAGAGTTAGGTTTTTAAAATCCTGAAAAACGCTTATTGGAAATATGACATTATACTGGTTTACGTTTGAAAACATTACAGTACCCAGACAGCACATCTTCGAAACAGGAGGTAGAAGAAATTGCATATTTTGAACGCAGCCACTTAGCTCCATTAAATTTGTATATTTGGGTTCCTTAGGACTTGCTGACAAATAATATGTAAAACGTTACGCAAATAGTCTAGGAATTACCAAGTTATGGCCAAAATAAAATAGTGGGGGTGCCTGACAGCATGAAATCATTTCTGCTCATAAAATTTTTTTTATAACGTGTTTGAAAAAACCTTACGTTACGGAAATAGCCTACCATGTAAACTCCTATTTGATTGGAGCGCAACAAATGTAAGACTAAACACGATTGGTCGGGCTATAAATACTATCTTGTGTTGTCAGGGTAAACGTGAAAAAGGAGTACTTTTTTGAAAAGATGTGTAGACATGGTTTCATTGGGTAGAGCTGCGAATATACTCGATTCAGAGCGTCTGTTCATTGCCACATCTTGTAATAAACCTACTAAGAAGCAGTGCGTTGAGCACCAGTGTATATTTTTTATAAAATAAAGCCTGGGACATCGGCAGATCGGAGTTGTGCTATATTCATTGCCAGTCAACGAAACTGTTTATTATTCTATGAATTGTGGTAAGCTTGAAATATTCAATATCTTTTAATGAAAATTGAATGTAAATTGTTAATTTATGCCTGTATATATGTGTAGTTCAGTAGCGAACATGATGTAAAGCCTATATTGCTCCAGCCTGAACAGAAGGTGTCGGAGGAAAGTAAAACTGCATGGAATGGCCAAACAGTACACTGACACCTAGAGTATTAACTAGAAAGAAATAATGCTGGAATTGCAGAGGCGTAGTAACCATTAGGGAGGGAAATACTGGTATAAAGTATTTCAGATGAAGCTGACAGTTGGCCTAACGCTCTGAACTCAATGTTTGTGATGTATTGTGCTCAGTGTAGAAAGAGAGTATAAATTAGTTATGACGTAGAAGGTACATCCTTCTTGTTTCAGGGACCGTGGTCTTAAAGTTATTCAGCAGCACCTGGTCAGAGCTTTGCTGAAGCCAGAGGTGGACAGCATACTCCTTGGTCCATATAGCAACCAGTGGGGTGGCTCCAGAACTCATTAAAGTAATCGAGCAGAGGAGGCCTTTACTGCAGTCATCACGAAAGATAAGAGAGTGTGGCCATGGAGCTCAACATTATGTACCCCATCTTACAATGACATTGTAAAAATAACATTAAGAGGGGAATTTAATTGTTTTAATACCAGGAACTGAGAACATCTCCAATACTAGTTCCAATAAAGACAAACTATTGAAGTCATGATGACAAATACCAACAGAGCTTGAACAAAACAAAACCAGTATTACCTCATATTACTACTACACAACTGACACACATAGGATACTATTACTAATATATGTCACTACAAGATTCATATTGATAAATTCTGTACATATAACTTGTAATTAAAATTGATTGTGATTCCTGGTTCCCTTTGTATTTGAATCAGGACACATATACATTCATGACAGCACTGAATACATATTGTTATTTGAAAAGTTATCAGTGACTCCTTTAAGATATTCTCATAGAGTGTTATATGTATGTGAGTGTCACAGTGTTGTCAAGTGTGGTGGAATAAATTAAATTGTTTATCTGTCTGTTGTTGTTATGACTTACACTTCATCATACACATACCCTAGACATATAACGTAGTCATCACACTATTCCAGAATAATTCTGACTGAGGTATACATATGTGGCAGCAAGTAAGGTTATCTATAATACACTACTCTTATTAGATATAGATACCTTCACAGCTGATCTCAGTCAGTACACTAAGTCCCCTATAAATATTTATAACATCCCACTTCACCACATCGATTTAAGCCAAACAATTTCAATCTTATATTCTTAGTGAAAGTTACAAGTTTTCAAAGCTTTCGACTGTGTACAACATCAGCAGTTATGAACTATTATGAAAAATATGGGATTTCCAAACCACCTTATACAACTCATCGCACTGCTGTACCAAGAACAACAGGCAGCCGTAAGAATAGACGGAGAAACATCAGAATGGTTTGAAGCACAGAAAGGAGTAAGACAAGGTTGTACCCTTTCCCCCAACCTGTTTAACATTTATGCCGAGAATATTATGAGAAACGTAAGAGATGACCAAGAACACACAGAGTTTGACCCATTCAACATCGGCGGGTACCAGATCCCGGAAATCAGATATGCTGACGACACAGTCCTCCTATCCTATCCTATCGACAAGGACTTAAACAATTAATTCTGTCAACCAAAAAACACAGCGAGGCCCAGAATCTATACCTAAACACCAAGAAGACCAAAGTATTGACAACAGACAAAGTAAAGACCAAACCAGAAATTGAAATTGATAACGAAGAACTGGAAGGTGTTAAACGAATTCGAATACTTAGGATCAATCATCAACAGCTCTGGCGACTGTGCGGTAGAAATGAAAAGAAGACTTGCAATTGCTTTACATAAACTAATACAGATGAAAAACCTATGGCAAGGCACAAGCAAAGAAACAAAGTTACAACTGATCAGAGCATGTATATTCCCAGTAGCAACATACGGCTGCGAGACTTGGACACTCAATAAAACAGTTGCAAAAAAGATTACATCATTCGAAATGAAATGCTACAGAAGGATGTTGAATACCCTGGACAGAAAAAAAAGACCAACAGAGAAGTACTGCACTCACTAAATGTAGAGGAAAATTGGCTCCTAAAGACAATCGCAATAAGGAAGCTGAAATTCTTCGGTCGTATAAAAAGACAGTACTCTGGAAAAATTGGTAATGGAAGGCATAGTCCCTGGAAAAAGGGGAAGGGGACGACCTAGACGACGGTGGATCCAGGATATCACAGAGAGTCTGAACATGTCTTTGGAAGATGCAGGTCGACTTGCCCAAAATCGTGATGCGTTCAGAGCAGCCGTAATGGAGACAACATTCTGGAGAGAATACGACATTTGATGATGATTCTTAGTGATCTTCCTGTTTGAAATGTCACTTTTGTCTACCCTGAGTTTTCCATCTAAAGCTTTATTTATACAGTGTAGCATCATTCTTATCTAGATTTTTTCTAGTCACTGCCGGAAGCGTTAAACCGTGAAAGTTTCTGCGTACCCTTCCTTCCAGCTTCGGGGATAGCATCTTCTTCCCAGATTTTCTCGCAGAGATGGTCATAACATCTTTTTGGTGGACGGTTTATCAACTTTCGTTGCTTCGGAAAGGGGGGGGAGGGGGGGGGGAGAACCAAGGCCTGCAACCAAGGCAACTATAAAAGTAAATTATCCTACTTGAACATTTTATCATTTTGCAGAATATAACAAAAGATTATGAATAAAATATAAGAAACCAACACTAAAATCGTATTGTCTGAATTTCAATTATAAAAGATAAGTGAAACAGAAATATATAAGACTCTTAGGTCTGAGATTATCAATTGAGATCTTAGGATAATACTTATGTTACACGCAAACAAGCATTACATTAAACTTCACAATTGTAGCAGCTATTCACCTCTGCTGTTTGTTTTTATCTGAACTTATAAAGAATTAACATGTTCCTGGGTAGCAAGTGCCTCAGTTATGATGTGCTCGTTAGATCGGTAAGTTATAATCTTGTCTTCAGTAATCGAGTATGGGCTAGGAATACTCACGCTGTCAGTGTAACAATGTGAACGACTGGAACGCATTCAAAATGAAACGATGCTACTAGTTTTGGGCTGTATGCGTGATACCCCCTTTGTGACATTGAAATATCCGGCGTGATGCTGACCACATCACCCCTAGTGTGCCGATGGTCAAGAAAATACGGGCCTAACACCATATTCCCAATATGCCTCAATGGGCGTGTAACGGGATCCTTTACCTTTACCTTTTTACATTGAAATATATGCTCGGATTGCTGTCGATTAGGTCCAGATATGCGATGGCCCAGGCAAAATTATATATGCGGGTAACCTCCGATAAAAGACAACCCCTACATGAGAACATAGCTGACATCAAAGGAGCAAGAATCAAGAGGGGTATGTCATGGATGGCACAGGCAGAGGCTACGATTGGTCAGGTGACCTGGGTGGAAAATGTATCCAAAGGAGAAGAGTGGAGTAAGTCAGGGGAGAACTGGATCAACTACCAGCAGGTGGTCATTAGCCTTGGCAGAAAGTACAGATCTTGGGGCAATGGAAAAGCAGAGTTGGAGATTAATCAGCTGATAAGTGATCATGATGGGGATGATGATGCCATTGTATACTCTGATGAGTCTGTATTGCGTGGTGAGAAACCAGGATGGGGCTTCTCTGCGAGTATAAAGGGCAGGGTCGTCGCTGAACAGAGTGGAGCCTACATGACAACAACCACCAGCATGAGAATGGAGATAGAGGCAGTTACTGCAGCACTGAGGTGGCTGTCTGAAACTCCATCAACCAGGGCAGTTATTTTGTCAGACACTCAAGCCATGCTTCGAAAAGTTCAGAACGGATAGCTGCGGCAGGAATGGAAAACATCAATAGAATACTCAAGCCTTGAAGAACTGGTGTGGATCTACTGTCCTGGTCATGCAGGGGTACGTGGCAATGAGAGAACTGACAGACTGGCCTCGAGAGCACCCATAGTGGGGACACTTGACATGGATAATGGACAGATACTAAGGGCTATTAATGATCGCCTGCTGGATAATGACACTGCAATGGATGAATCAACAAGGCTGCGGCTGTTGGAGTTTGGCATCAAACGTGGGACTAGCAGAAATGGACGAGAGAGAGAGAGAGAGAGAGAGAGAGAGAGAGAGAGAGAGAGAGAGAGAGAGAGAGAGAGAGAGGATGCTACCAGCGTGCTACAGGTACAATTAGCATTCATACCCTTCGACATTTGCTGAGGGAGACTGAGCACTTATGGGTTTGCCCGGAGTGCGGCGAGGTCGATTCTGATTAACAATCTTGTCTATGAAATCAAATTACCTGCACTTTCTTGGTGCAAACGTCATGATGAATAAGTAGTTTCTTCCACTCTACTACCTTCTCGATAGAGAAATGAACAAGACTTGTCATCCATTTCAGAGATATCGTTATTATCTTTTCCTTTACGCTCATTGCGGAGCATACAGCCACCACTACCAGCGGATCTCCTTACAGGAAGCCAGCACCAAGCAGTCTCTAGCTCTTGTTTCTATTGCAAAATGTTGTACATGATGAGGTTGCTAGTCTCACTAGTCGCTTTGTACGACATGCCTGAGGGTTCAGAAGTCATATTAATTCTTTGTCTCTTCAGAAACCCCCGGTAGCTACAAGATGCAGTTCAGCGATATGCTTATTCTTTTAAAAAAAATACAAGATACATTTCAGCGATATGCTTATTCTTTTTAAAAAAAATGCTTACTGTTATTTAGCTTAGAGAAAACAAGCTTTCCTGACGCAACATATGCTGGGATTTTAAACATAATTATGTTTGTTGCTTCTGTGTTAGGGAAGAATTTAAGAAAGCGAAGAGCTTCAAGTGCAGACATTTTTTTTTCTTCCATTGGCAATAAAACTCTTCACTGCTCCAATTTCGGAAAACACATCCACTCAGCTTCCACTACTTCTGAGTTTTGTGTTCCATCTGTTAATAATGAGCGTCTGATTGGGTAGGCGGTTAGACAACATGCTTCTCGCTGCTTATTTACCGGGTTCCAGGATGGAAACCTTGTAGCGTTACGCTTCAGTCTCCCCAGCTGTAAATGGGTACCTGACTCTGCTTTTGAGTTAGAGAACGCAACAGCATCGAGGAAGGGAACTGATCACCCTATCTCATAAAACTGGACTCTGGTTTAGTAAAGTCTCTAACACTTCATTCCCCAACGGCAGGATCGGCTATAGAACAACCTTTATCTGATAATAATATGCTCAATTATTGAAATAAAGGGACTTGTTCGCCTCCCATTTACTTTGACGCTGCGTACTTGGTATCTATATCTCTTTGATAGTAACATTTCTAACCTATTATTGCTATTTACTCCAGTGTGTTTCTTATCATTTTTTTTATTTGTTTCTTACTATCACGACAGCTCTTCTTTGCCGCTGTTATTTATTTTTCAAGGGTAACTTGTGTATCATCAAATCGCAAGTTATTAATATTATGCACACTCCCGAAAACTTTCTGTTTCTTCTACGTTATCTCACAATGAGATCAGAGAGAAGAGATCAGAAGTGATACACATCCTTGCCTACCTCCCCAATGAACTGATGACATTTTAAAAGTGTATTAGATATTTTTCATGGCTCCAAATTAATGTCAGGGAAGCACATAAACATGTCCGAGGAACTTTTTATTGTCCTTTGTGTGGAATGCAAAATTGTTGCTTTATCCATAGTGACTAACATAAACACAACAATAACAGAAATTTACAGAACTGTAGCGTGAGGTTTTTATTGTATGTAGGATCAGTATAGTACTGACAATACAGAAATATAATTTCTGCAGGAAAATGGTGAAGTCCCAGTGTATGAGAGAACCACTGGTATCACAACTTAGTTACGGCTGTGAATGATCTGATCTCGAAAAATTCGTAAAGTGGAGACAGTCATAAAATGCCATCCACTGGATAACTAACTGGGATATTAAAACAAGGAAACAGATTACACTTAACAATTATAAACTTGACAAGTAGTTCAAATACAATTTCCTTATTTATTAAGTATATACACTATCTACTCTTGTGCTGAAGGGTGGATGTTGGAAGATGGAATGCAATGGAATTGTAAGTTTACAGATGATATATATATATATATATATATATAAAACAGCAAGTCCTTCCAATTATAGGAAAAAAAAATTATATGAGCTGTGCTGTTAATCAATTATAGAAAAATTATATCAGCTGTGCTGTTAATCTTGTCTCTGACTACGCTAAATCACTTTGTCTTCATGGACAGTTAATTGCTCACACTTGCCGACGGAATGGTACTAAAGTGTATTCATCTCTTAAAACAGCTCTGTCCTTCTTAATTGATGCACACAACACTTCTTCGCTGATGATCGTTCCTTTAGCCCACCCAAGACTGAGGGGGATTAAGGATGTAGCTTCGATACAACCACTATGCTCCTGTGAAGTCCTAGGCAGCAGGATTGACCAGAACATACAACGTCAGGTTTGATAACACGACTAAACCCTCAAAGATTTTTACTCGACTTAGTGAAGTAAGTCTGCCCGGCATGCATGTAAGCAAGAATCAGTCTTGGCAGCTTTCTCTTCTCTAGTCTATCGTTCTGGCTGGTCTTCGTGTTTGTGTGTAAATTTGAATAAAAACGCACTTTATAAGTTTAAAATGATTATATATATATATATATATATATATATATATATATATATATATATATATATATATATATATATATATATATATATATATATATATATATATATATACCCCTTATATATTTAAATTGATTTATTGGTTAGTCGTTGATTGGTTAGTTGCGTTTTAATGTTTTTCGTTTTTCAGAAATCCGAACCAGCAGTGTTTTATGCATAATTTATTCTGTCTGCCGCCATCTTGCGTGACTTCGCTTAATTTATTCTGTCTCAGTGTCTGCCGGCCATCTTGCGTGAATCCTTGAGCGCGGATTGGCTGTGCACAATTATATATCGACTTTTTTGTTGGCATATCTGAGCATCGACCTGACATAGTGTATTTAACTAAGCAGCGGGTTTACAAACAACTTTACGACAAGAACTTCCAGGGAGAATTAATTATATTGGCCAACTGTATGCTAAAAAGTGTTTGTAAAACTGGCACTTTAACTTTGTGTAAAAATAATTTCCTTAGCTCACAATTTGGTATGCTATTTATAATTTGTCTACAATACTGTCAATTGATCCATATCTATGTCAGTCAATTTTTTCGTCCCTTGTCTAAGTACCTAGCAAGCAACAAACCGACCTGCTTGTCTTCCTGTCTTTTCATCTCTGCTTTTGTGATTTCACACATATATGGTATTGTGCAAGAACAGATAATATGCGAAAATATGTCACATGCAATATATCAGTACCTATTGGCTTACAGAAACCCAAAGTGTGGATCAACACCTTACGGTTTGAGAGATTGCGCGAAAGAATTTCGCATGTGCAACCTCAGTAATGAGTACTGTTTAACTATTTTTTAAAATTGTTCTTCCCAGATCAAGTAAGCAACCATGCAGCTGATCGCAATGGCCATGCTAAAGGGAGATAAGGGGAAGCAGAAGAACAGAGACCGTCACCAATCTCGCTCCAACGATCGGTCAGCAGATAACCAAAGCAGGATAGCTAACACGAGTCCAGACGACAGCTTTGTACACGACAGTGGAAGCCATCTTCAAACTGTAGATTGTCCTCTGCCAGCGTTTGTGGATACCCAGGATATAAATGTACCTATTGTAAACACTTACCCAGTGGAATTGGCCAGGAATGCATTCAAAACTCCTTCTGCAAATACATCAGCACCACATGAGTATTCAGCCAATTCGTTTGCATCGTTGTCTATTGCTCAGCATGGGAACATTGCTGAATTTATTTATAACGAGGCTTTACCATTTCAGCAACAAGACAGTGTAAGAAAGGACGTTAACAGGGAAGTCCCCGAAGCTGGACGAGAACTGAATATAATTAGAACACCCGAACAGAAATATTGTTCATGTGATGAAATATCAGGGGAACATACTTCTCCTGAAAGTGCAAATGAAAAAGGAGATGCTGATCTCTCTTTTCACCCAGTTGCTCTTCATAGAGGCCGATTACTGTCAATCAGAGCTAAGTCCGTTCATTCAGAAAGAGATCCACAGGAAATTGATGAAAATATGAACTTAACGTGTTCTCACAACGACAGCTCGACCCATTCACAACCACATTCTTCAGTTAGTTGGTCCAGGTCTGCTCCAACTACGGACAGGTTCAACAATATTTTAACAGAAAACAGCGATTATGAAAACTCAAAAGATACCTTACGCCGTGCTGAGTCTTCAGAGTTTCAGGATCTAGTTAATACACCAGCAACACATCAATTACATGATTTAAACTTCTGGGCTCTGGTCGATCCTCCATTGTGGACATCTTTAGCTCTGAGAGAAAATACTATAAATAGTAGACGAATTGTAAGTGTTCCACCTCAGATTGCTTCTGGTGACATCGCTGTGGGCAGCTTCATTTCTCATGGATGTACATTTTCACCTGTGTCTGAAGAGAGTAAAAGACAAGCAGATGAGTCAGAAAGTGAGGATCGTGATACATTGAGTGAATGTGATGTACTAGATCACTACGTATTTCAAAACTGTGGATCAAACAATGCAGCAAATTCCTCCAGCCAGTGTAAAGATGGTTACAGTAATGTGGACAATGAAGTAAATAGTTGTGACAGTGAAGAACGTGATAATAAAAACAACAACAACATCTCTATTGCTCTTCGTGATCTAGATTGTATTATTGGAATGCTTCCTTCCACGCAAGTTGACAGAGATAATATTTTCAACCAGATTTCTGACGAGGAAGTTACTATGGTTATGCACCACCATGAAGATTATGATGAAGAACTATTGTCTTATGATGGCCCAGAGGATGATGATGTTAAGATAAGACCTGTCAACCCAGTTGCTTGCATTCTAGGAAATGGTGGACATGAGGTAACCATTAATATTGCTCTGATAGAAAAAGTTAGAATATACCAGTTCTATTGATATCCTTCATTTTCATACATTATAGATTCTGGAGAGCCTAATTTTAGAATCAATATCAGACCCAGATGCAAGCTTCTTTCTTCAATTTTCTAATCTCTTTTATTTTTGCTCCTTACAGAACACAGAGCGCCCCCTTCTCCCCCCCTCCCCCCCCCCCCCCTTCCCCCCCCCCCCCCAATGTAGGTTGCCTCCTTGCAGGATGCATACGCTGTGGCCGTACAGCGGATGTGTAATTATTGAGAGATTGTTGTATTTTCTTATAGTTCGTTTTACTACCCGACAGTAGGCAGTCAGTTAGATCATGTAGAGTTAATTTTTTAACCAGTTAATGCTTTTCCACTGTGCTGACGAATACACAGGACGATGATGATGAATTACATTCAGATGTATCGACTTCACGCTAACATCAGCTGAACCAAATCTATTCAACCCAACACTGGGTGGCCGACCTTCACTTGGTGACACCTTTCTACTATAATGATGCTGTACATAATAATACTGGCATTTTCCTTTCTCTCCTTTATATCGTCACTACTTCTTGCTTTACAGCTGTTATGTCAGTGGTAAGACTCTGCTCGAGCAGCTTGGGGTATCTATATTAGACTGGTCTAATACCAGGGCTGATAGTTTATACCAAGTCTCTGACTCCTATTGTTCTCTACAGTTTCTTATCTTCTGTGCTGTATAAACGTTCACCTTATTCTACACGATTGTATATTTACTTGCTAGTTTTGATATACCTGTAAATTCTTGCATTGGGCTGACCATCAAAATATTTGACAGGCAACACTGCCTTTCTTGCTCCATGAATAACCAAACACCATAGCAGAAACCTGCACTTACATCTATCACAGTGGCTAAATGGAACGGCTTGATGGCTGGACAATATAATTTTCTGCACAACACAGAAGTCAACCACCTCTGGTGGCCTATTTGCCCCAGTGCACCATCCAAGCTAGCGTTCACCACTACACAAAGGTTTAATACAGCGATAACTTTCGCTGGACCTATCTTACTTCGCTACTTCGCGTTCCAAATCAGACTGCCTTAATCTTATTCCCGATTTAACGTTCCCCCGTTCTCTTGCTAAATGTGTTCACCTTCGCAAAACTTTATCGTGCGTGTTTATTTTGATCACTCACCAAAACCTTTCAAGGGACGTAATTTAAAGTCATCTCCCTTTGCTGATTAAGTTCAAAACCCATACAATCTTCTTTAATCTTATTACTAAAACATTACTATGCAAATCAGTTACACCACAATAGAGGATTCACATGAAATACTAAACCCAAAACACCAAGCTACATCTCCCAAAAGGGAACCCACAGAGTTACCTCCCTTTCCTCAAAAACACTCTTCTGCTCATTTCACTTCCCCTTAACAAACACATATAGTCTATTAACAACTCTATTTAACTTTCTTAAACCATTATTCTGTAATCTCTTTCATTCTTAAAGTCCCAAGTTACCGGTCACAACACCAATCAATTGTAAATTAGTATACTTACCAGACCTAAGGGTCTTTTATAATTGGACATACGCCCTAATATCCGGCTTTTGGCTAGGATCATGTGTCTAGACACAGGGACCGGTACAGTGACACTCATGTGTCATTAGGTCTCTTGTGTGAGAACACAGAAGATCACTACAGTGACACAGTTTGTCATTGGGTCTTCTTGTGTTGGGACATGTGGTCTTGACCAGGGCCGGGTTTGGGCGGGTACTAATGCGACCTCATGCGAGGAAAAAAAAAAAAAAAAAGACATTCATGTGTCATTAGGTCTCTTGTGTGAGAACACAGAAGATCACTACAGTGGCACATGTTGTCATTGGGTCTTCTTGTGTTGGGACATGTGGTCTTGACCAGGGCCGGGTTTGGGGCGGGGACAATGCGACCTCATGCGAGGAAAAAATATGCGACCTCAAGCGAGGAAAAAAAAAAGTCTAGACACAGGGACCGGTACAATGACATTCATGTGTCATTAGGTCCTTTGTGTGAGAACACAGAAGATCACTAGGTGACACATTTTGTCATTGGGTCTTCTTGTGTTGGGACATATGGTCTTGACCAGAGCCGGGTTTGGGGCGGGGACAATGCGACCTCATGCGAGGAAAAAATATGCAACCTCATGCGAGAAAAAAAACAAAAACTTTTATATTTGGACATACGCCCTAATATCCGGCCTTTGGCTAGGATCATGTGTCTAGACGCAGGGACCAGTAGTGACATTTATGTCATGAGGTCCTTTGTGTGAGAACATAGAAGACCACTACAATGACACATGGTGTCATTGACCCTCATGCGAGGAAAAATATGCGACCTCATGCGAGGAAAAAAAAGGGTCTTTTATATTTGGACATACGCCCTAATATCCGGCCTTTGGCTAGGATCATGTGTCTAGACACAGGGACCGGTACAGTGACATTCATGTGTCATTAGGTCCTTTGTGTGAGAACACAGAAGATCACTAGGTGACACATTTTGTCATTGGGTCTTCTTGTGTTGGGACATGTGGTCTTGACCAGGGCCGGGTTTGGGCGGGTACTAATGCGACTTCATGCGAGGAAAAAATATGCGACCTCAAGCGAGGAAAAAAAAAAAAAAAATTATATTTGGATATGCGCCCTAATATAACCATGTGCCCGGCACAAAAGATCAGTACAGTGACACTTATGTGTCATTAGATCTTTTGTGTGAAAACACAGCGTGTTCAAATGCGACCTCATGCGAGGAAAAAAAATATGCGACCTCATGCGAGGGAAAAAAGAATCTTTGATATTTGGACATGCGCCCTAATATAACCATGTGCCCGGCACAAAAGAGCAGTATAGTGACACTTAATTGTCATTAGATCTTTTGTGTGAAAACACAGAGGATCATTGGTGACACTTGTGTGTCATTGGGTCTTTTTGTGTTGGGACATGCGTTTGTGTTGGGCGTGTTCCAATGCGACTCATGCGAGTTAATGCGACCTCATGCGAGGAAAAAATATGCAACCTCATGCGAGGGGAAAAAAATGATATTTGGACATGCGCCCTAATATAACCATGTGCCCGGCACAAAAGATCACTATAGTCACACTTATGTGTCATTAGATCTTTTGTGTGAAAACACAGAGGATCATTGGTGACACTTGTGTGTCATTGGGTCTTTTTGTGTTGGGACATGCGTTTATATTGGGCGTAATCCAATGCGACTCATGCGAGTTAATGCGACCTCATGCGAGGAAAAAACATATGCGACCTCATGCGAGGAAAAACAAATTATATTTGAACATGCGCCTTAATATAACCATGTGCCGGCACAAAGGATCAGTATAGTGACACTTATGTGTCATTAGATCTTTTGTGTGAAAACACAGAGGATCATTGGTGACACTTGTTTGTCATTGGGTATTTTTGTGTTGGGACATGCATTTATGTTGGGCGTGTTCCAATGCGACCTCATGCGAGGAAAAAATATGCGACCTCATATCATGCGAGGGAAAAAAAATTATATTTGGACATGCGCCCTAATATAACCATGTGCCAGGCACAAAAGATCAGTACAGTGACACTTATGTGTCATTAGATCTTTTGTGTGGAAACATAGAGAATCATTACAGTGACACTTGTTTGTCATTGGGTCTTTTTGTGTTGGTACAATCGTTTATGTTGGTCGTGTTCCAATGCGACTCATGCGAGTTAAATGCGACCTCATGCGAGGAAAAAATATGCGACCTCATGCGAGGAAAAAAAATTATATTTGGACATGCGCCCTAATATAACCATATGCCCGGCAAAAGATCAGTATAGTGACAGGTGTCATTAGATCTTTTGTGTGAAAACACAGGATTATTGGTGACACTTGTGTGTCATTGGTTCTTTTTGTGTTGGGACAATCGTTTATGTTGGGCGTGTTCCAATGCGGCTCATGCGAGTTAAATGCTAACTCGTTCGAGGAAAAAATATGCGACCTCATGCGAGGAAACAAAAATTATATTTGGACATGCGCCCTAATATAACCATGTGCGCGGCACAAGAGATCAGTATAGTGACACTTACGTGTCATTAGATCTTTTGTCTGAAAACACAGAGGATCATTGGTGACACTTGTGTGTCTGATAAAAGCCGAAATGCCACCACTGATAATGTCTGGATGCGGGTGTTATGTTTTAGAGTCGTGTACTGGTCATCACTGAAGAAGGTCTTCTTCGAGTTACTTCTGCATAATCGAATGAACCCGTCATGTTGACATTGAGTGGGAGTGACAAGTAACGCGAATGGTGTAATGGTTCTGTGTACTCGACCACTTGATAATATTTCTCACACCCTCTTATGCAAGGCAATGACGACTTGAACTACAGCGGGCATTTCACACTGTTTAATAGGGACGCACACATCAGGACAGCACGGAACATAGTCATAGGAACATGTTGACATATATATCATTAGGCATTTGAACAGTAGATCATATTTCATGCAGCATTCAAATATGATGGAAGATATAAGGTAATCATTCAATGTTCTGGCAGACTATTGCCACATCCCCTAACTGACTGAACGCATCAGTGGGTGTGGGTGTGTAAACATACAAAGAGTTCACTTTCCGAACCTTTTCCTTGGCTAAGTTCTCCAGCGACATATATCAAAATATTCATGTAATAAAGTTAAACCACGATAGGGGTTTTCATGTTAGTGAGATCTCCATATCACTGTCCGATAATAAGTTTGATAGACTGTTCTCTTGACAGTGATTCATAACGATGACAAGAAAACAAGATGGCTGCCTTCCTGAGTTTTGCTCACTCACCCAGCAGAAGGATAATGATAAGCCAAAGTTAATTCACAATTTGAATATCAATAATTTCCTAGAGTTTCCCTACAGTTCCACATTACTAAGGTTGTTACATGTAGACCTAAGCTCTGTTGGGAAACCTGTCATCTTCAGTGGTATATAAACGACCAACGATGTTCGAGGCACGAAATCCATCTAGGTCTACCCACTTATAGATCATCAAAAAGAAGGGTCTGGTATTACCTGGAGTCCGAATTAATAACAAAGTGCATGAGGAGAATCTCTGACAAATAGACTCTTGCAGAGACACTAACTCCTCCTGGAAAAACATGCACAAATCACTTTTCAACCTTGAAAAGGACCAGCCCAAGAAAAACACACTCAGCCATATCAGGCGGCATTATCGAGACTCCCTACGCATGCCTCTAAAACGAATACCTGCCCCAGTGTTCGGCACAAAGAATATAGTCCGACCTAAACATACAAAGATATACAATATAAGACTGAATCTTCTTGTACTAGACAAGTAATACATATAAATTCAGGCCATAAACATATTGAACAAGATCAATCTATTTTCTGGCCCTAACAAATGAGAAATTACATAAATGCGGTATTAATCCGCCAGATCAATATTCAAGGGAAATCATCCACATAATCAAAAGTATAAATCAAATCATGGGTGTTATAACTTTGATTGTAACAAAAGTAATCTCTTTTTCATATCAATTAGTCATATCGTATTTCTGTAATCTGTGCATCAAAAATATGTGCGCAACAGTGTCATTGGGTCTTTTTGTGTTGGGACATGCGTTTGTGTTGGGCGTGTTCCAAATGCGACTCATGCGAGTTAAATGCGACCTCATGCGAGGAAAAAATATGCGACCTCATGCGAGGAAAAAAAATTATATTTGGACATGCGCCCTAATATAACCATGTGCCCGGCACAAAAGATCAGTACAGTGACACTTATATGTCATTAGATCTTTTGTGTGGAAACACAGAGAATCATTACAGTGTCACTTGTTTGTCATTGGGTCTTTTTGTGTTGGGACAATCGTTTATGTTGGGCGTGTTCCAATGCGACTCATGCGAGTTAAATGCGACCTCATGCGGGGAAAAAATATGCGACCTCATGCAGGGGGAAAAAAATTATATTTGGACATGCGCCCTAATATAACCATGTGTCCGGCACAAAAGATCAGTATAGTGACACTTACGTGTCATTAGATCTTTTGTGTGGAAACACAGAGGATCATTGGTGACACTTGTGTGTCATTGGGTCTTTTGGTGTTGTTGGACATGCGTTTATGTTGGGCGTGTTCCAATGCGACTCATGGGAGGAAAATATATGCGACCTCATGCGTGGGAAAAAAAAATATAACCATGTTCCCGGCACAAAAGATCAGTATAGTGGCACTTATGTGTCATTAGATCTTTTGTGTGGAAACACAGAGGATCATTGGCGACACTTGTGTGTCATTGGGTCTTTTTGTGTTGGGACATGCGTTTATGTTGGGCGTGTTCCAATGCGACTCATCTTCTTCTTCGATCCTTAACCACCGACCGTCATAGCAGTCAGTGGCCATCACGCCTAGTGGCGTCTTGTAGGGCAACAACAAATTGATTCCACTTTGCACGGTCGGTGGCCATCCTTCGTAAAGTGCCCCAACTCTGGTTCATTCTTTGCATCTCAGCCTCCACAGTCCTCCGCCAAGTTGTTTTTGGTCGGCCTCTCTTTCGCTTTCCTTCAGGGGTCCAAAACATAGCTGTTCTTGTGATGGCATCGGGGTCTCTTCTGAGGACATGACCAACCCAGCTCCAGCGTCTGCCAGCTATGATGGTGTGCATGTCCTCTTGCTTGCTAAGAATAAGCAGATCTTGGTTGGTGATGGTATTCGGCCAAAAGATTCGGTGAATTTTTCTTAGGCATGTTGTGTGAAAAGAGGACAATTTTGACATTTCCTTCTCTGTGACTCTCCAGCATTCCGCACTATAGAGAAGCACAGAAAGCACGCAACTATGGTATAATCTTAATTTTGTGCTTGTGCTGTATTGGGAGGACTTCCAGATGTTATTTAGGCTAAAGAAGGCTGTTCTTGCCTTATTCATTCTGATGTTGATGTCTTTGCCTGCCCCACCGTCTGGTGTTACTATGCTTCCTAGGTATGTGAAGGTATCTGTCTGTGCCAGTTGCTGATTCCTTACTGATATGGGCTCAGGGTTGCTCACATTGAGCGTCATGACCTCAGACTTCTTTAAATTGATGTTCAAGCCCACCTGCTGGCTAATTTTATTAAGTCTATCTGTTTTTTCCTGGATGTGTTGATGTGAATGTGCCAGCAGTGCAATGTCATCTGCATATTCCAGATCTTCCAATGTAGAAAATGTAGTCCATCTTATTCCTCTTGGACTGCCCTCTGTTGTCTGGCGCATCACCCAGTCTATGACTGTTAAAAATAGAGTGGTTGATAAGGGGCATCCCTGTCGTACTCCTGTCTTCACCTCGAAGGTTAGGTTGCTCTGCCCAACACTACACGTAAAGTTGGCATAGAGGCTTTTTATGATTGACACTATGCAGCTTGGAATTCCATAAGCCCTCAGTATTTTCCATAAACTGTCCCTATGTATGCTGTCAAAAGCCTTTTCAAAATCAACAAAATTTATGTAGAGCTGTCTTTGCCATTCTGAGCACTGCTCTATAATGTTCCTGAGAGTGAATATATGGTCTACACATCTTCTGTTCTTTCTAAATCCTGCTTGTTCTTTCCTCAGTTTGTAGTCTACTGCCTTTGAAATTCTCTGTATAATTATCCTGCCTAGTATTTTGCTGGGAACTGAGAGAAGAGTGATTCCTCTCCAATTATTGCAGTCTGCAAGATCTCCCTTCTTGGGCAATTTGACAATTATTCCTTTGTTCCACTCTGATGGTGTTGTCCCCGTTTTCCACACTTGTGCAAATAGTGGTTCTAATAGTTCTGCTGCTAGCTCAGGGTCTGTCTTAAATAGCTCTGCATTTAAGTTATCATGGCCCGGAGCTTTACCGTTCTTTAACCCTTTGATTGCTGTGATGATTTCTTCTTTTCGTGGAATGTCTGTATTTACATCTAGATCGTTTTCAGCCTCAGGAACATTCAATTGTGTCTCTGGTATTTCCTTGTTCAGCGTTTCTCTGAAGTGCTCTGCCCATCTTGTTTCCTGTCCCTCTGCTGTCTTGATGAGATTTCCTTGCTTATCTCTTACTAATGTAATATTGTTTGCACCTTGTTTTCCGCTGATGAATTTAGTTATTTTGTATACTGTGCTTTGTTCATTTCTCAGTGCTGCCTCTTCTGCCTGTTTTGCAAGATCGTCTAGGAAATTCCTTTTGTTGGCTCGGGTTTGGCGTTTAACTTCCCTGTCCAGCTGGCTGTACTGTTCGCTATATAGTTGCTTTAACCTGGGGGACTTCGCTTCTGTTTTTTTCCTTTTCATTTCCTTTCTCATCTTTATGGTGTTTAGTGTTTCTGGTGTTATCCAGTCTTGCTTCTTCCTTTCCTGGAATCCTAAGCATGATTTGCTACTTTCCTTATATATTGTTGAAATGGTGTTGAAATTCTGGTCTATATCATCAGTCAGTGTCTTTTCCTGGCTTTTGGCAAATTGATATCGTTTCTTAATGTCGGCCGCAAAAGCTTTTCTGGTAAGGGGGTCCTTCAATTTGCTGATGTCAAACCTTTTCTGTGTAGTTACAGTTGGTCCAGCCCTTCTTAGTTTCACTTTCAGTTTTGCTACTACTAAATGGTGATCACTTCCCACATCTGCACCTCTTCTTACCTTCACATCTTGTAATGCATGTCTCCATCTGCCGTTAACCATGATGTGGTCTATCTGGTTTCTGTCCCGACCATTTGGTGATTCCCATGTTAACTTGTGAATTTCCTTATGTGGGAAAAGTGTTCCTCCAATGACCAGGTTGTTAATGCTACAGAAACTTATTAGCTTATCCCCATTTTCGTTTGCTGTTCCGCTGCCGCATTTCCCCATTGTTCTTTCATTATATGTATTGTGTGTACCAACTTTCGCATTGAGGTCTCCCATTACTATAACAAGATCATATCTAGGTGTGTCTTCCATTTCTTTCTGCAGTTGTTGATAGAATTCATCCTTGACCTCCTCATCGCTATCATTCGTTGGTGCGTAGCATTGTATTATTGTAGTGTTGGTGAATCACCCTCTCAATCTCAATCGTATCAGTCTGTTGTTGATGGGTTTCCATTCCAGTAATGTCCTTTCTATCCCTTTCTGTAGAATAATGGCTACGCCTTCACTGTGCTGTCCATCCTCTCTTCCAGAGTAAAGTACTGTTTCTCCTGTTGCTGTTTTAACTTTTCCTGCCCCTGTCCATCTGCTCTCACTTATCCCCAGGATGTGTAACCTATAGTTTCTCATTTCTGCCGTGACCTGTCTTAGTTTACCTGTCTCGTACATTGTCCTGACATTCCAAAATCCTATTCTTGTATCCTGTTTTGCGGTCAGGACATCCGTTTTCATGTCAGTGGCTTCCTGTCGGCTTTCACCACTGACAGTCATACGAGCCACAGACTCCGAATGTCCATCCCGGAGCAAATTTTGTTCATTTGATGTTGTTTCCGTAACTTCATTATTTTTTTTACATAGACAGGGGTGTCAGCCCTATGCTAAAACCCCCAACCTGGAGGACCAGGGTACCAGCTTTTGTCTGACCCCTACCCACACAGGCCAGTCCAGCTTGGTTGAACCTACCAGGAGTAAAACTCCCACTGGCATAGCTCTGGGGATTGTCAGGGTACGCAAGCTGCCATACCGCTACAAGGTATAGGTACCATTGATGGCAGAATGCGACTCATGCGAGGAAAAAATATGCGACCTCATGCGAGGAAAAAAAAAATATAACCATGTGCCCGGCACAAAAGATCAGTATAGTGGCACTTATGTGTCATTAGATCTTTTGTGTGAAAACACAGAGGATCATTGGTGACACTTGTGTGTCATTGGGTCTTTTTGTGTTGGGACAATCGTTTATGTTGGGCGTGTTCCAATGCGACTCATGCGAGTTAAATGCGACCTCATGTGAGGAAAAAATATGCGACCTCATGCAGGGAAAAAAAAATTATAATTGGACATGCGCCCTAATATAACCATGTGCCCGGCACAAAAGATCAGTATAGTGACACTTACGTGTCATTAGATCTTTTGTGTTGAAACACAGAGGATCATTGGTGACACTTGTGTGTCTGTCGTAAAATTAACAAGTGATGCAACGTCAAAATATCTCCAATGATACAACGTAGGGATAAAAACCAATGCGTAAGCTGCTAGAATACATGATCGCCCGCCATGGAAATGAAATTGTTAGACTTGAAGGCAAAACGGAACGAGGATCAAAAGACAAGAATCTGACTGAACGCGTACTTGAACTAGCGAGGTTAATGGACGCAAATTGGTGGGACAAGGAGGAAAAGTCACGTTTCCCCCCCCCCCTCCAAGTTGACATAAAGTAAGGAAATCGACAGAAGGGACCTTGGATATGATACGCCACAGTCATTTATTGGACCCTTTTGCGATACCAAGCCTTTTATTTGAATTCAGCGGCTAAACGCAGATGCTTGAAATATTACAAAATTTAAAAAGTAACTTTTTCTTAATATTAACGTTAGGAATATAAAAATTAGCTGGCCGGATGGCCCATTCTGAGCAGTGAAATAATATGCTTTCATTTATACAGACGGACAGATAATAAGACAGATAATGACAAAAGACGGTGTTGTTCACATCAGCGAAAGACTGCATTGAATCAAACATGTCACTATTTGCACAAAAATCACGACCTTGAGACTCAAGTTTTCAAATCTAGTTAGTATGGAAGAGAGAGGGTGTTGGGGAGAATGGTGGCTAAAAATAACTTAGGAAGCAGGTTCGTGCAGTTTTACATGTGTTAGTCCAAAAAAACAAGTGAAATTGTGGGAAAAAGATAAATTGTGACCGACGTACATTTTAAAAATTGAGATGTACTTTTGACTTTTTTGGGAACAGATAAAATGTGACTGACGTACATTTGAGAAAATAAGATGTAATTTTGACTTTATTTTCAAATTTTGAATTGAAAAGCTTAGTCTTCTGATCTGATTGGCCAACGCATTTTATATTAGCGGGATAGAGACGCACATTTTTGCCATTCGACATAAGTCTGTCCAGTAACACAGTCATTAATTGTAGTGGTGATTTCCCAGAAATAATACATAATATTCAGTGGGACACCATACTATAGCCAGCAGCTCAGCTGAGTTTTGCTAGTATTAACTGTGTACCATATTCATATTTCTGAGCTGTGAGTTTCAGTTGGCACCCAAGCGGTGTCGAATGAGTTGGTGATTTTACACGAGTGGATCCGTGCAGTAACGTTGTGTCAGAGCATTTTCTTATTGCCCCCAAGCACGGAGAGGTGGGGCCACCATAAGTCTTATATTGCCCCCAAGCACGGAGAGGTGGGGCCACCAGATCTCAGCACCAGAGCTACCTATTCAAAGTTGAGTGAGCCTCTGGTCTGCTGGAAATTCACCAACTCCATTTAGTTACTAACAATCCCATAAAATTCCTGCCATTACTGGACAATGTGTAGTCACTATAGATCGGGAGTGATGAGGCCACCCCAACAGCACAACCATTAACTATCCTCCCAATTAGATGACTGCTATAAACATTAATAAAACTAAATAGTCTAGTAACATACATATGTACACCCTTGCATTTATTATGTAATATTCCATGCACCTATCATAATTTCTAAATCTTTCATAAGTTCTGGTCAAAATAAAACTTGGTCCAGAACGAAATAAATGTAAGAAAATTTCTATCAAAATTTTTACACACTTGAGTTAGTTCAGTGTATTATAACATTTGTTAATATTATTAGACTTCTTAAATATCTGTGTGTGTGTCTATAAACTATCACACCACATTACATATCATTACCCTAGACATTTAACGTAGCCACATTCATTAGAAAAAAAAAAAAGATAAGTGTGAGGTCGTAGTGGTAGCGAGAAGGGCCTTCTGACAATTCACAGTTACATATTATCTCAGGAGCCTTCACAGCTGACCTCATGCATCACACGTAGTACCATCACCATCATACAATACCATCAAAACCACTACAGTGTCATTGGGTCTTTTTGTGTTGGGACATGCGTTTATGTTGAGCGTGTTCCAATGCGACTCATGGGAGGAAAAAATATGCGACCTCATGCGAGGAAAAAAAATATAACCATGTGCCCGGCACAAAAGATCAGTATAGTGGCACTTATGTGTCATTAGATCTTTTGTGTGGAAACACAGAGGATCATTGGCTACACTTGTGTGTCATTGGGTCTTTTTGTGTTGGGACATGCGTTTATGTTGTGCGTGTTCCAATGCGACTCATGCGAGGAAAAAATATGCAACCTCATGCGAGGAAAAAAAAATATAACCATGTGCCCGGCACAAAAGATCAGTATAGTGGCAATTATGTGTCATTAGATCTTTTGTGTGAAAACACAGAGGATCATTGGTGACACTTGTGTGTCATTGGGTCTTTTTGTGTTGGCACATGCGTTTATGTTGGGCGTGTTCCAATGCGACTCATGCGAGTTAAATGGGACCTCATGCGAGGAAAAAATATGCGACCTCATGCGGGGATACAAAATTTTTATATTTGGACATGCGCCCTACTATAACGATGTGCCTGACACAAAAGATCAGTATAGTGACACTTACGTGTCATTAGATCTTTTGTGTTGAAACACAGAGGATCATTGGTGACACTTGTGTGTCATTGGGTATTTTTGTGTTGGGACATGCGTTAATGTTGGGCGTGTTCCAATGCGACTTATGGGAGGAAAAAATATGCGACCTCATGCGAGGAAAAAAAAATAACCATGTGCCCGGCACAAAAGATCAGTATAGTGGCACTTATGTGTCATTATATCTTTTGTGTGGAAACACAGAGGATCATTGGCTACACTTGTGTGTCATTGGGTCTTTTTGTGTTGGGACATGCGTTTATGTTGTGCGTGTTCCAATGTGACTCATGCGAGGAAAAAATATGCAACCTCATGCGAGGAAAAAAAATATAACCATGTGCCCGGCACAAAAGATCAGTATAGTGGCACTTATGTGTCATTAGATCTTTTGTGTGAAAACACAGAGGATCATTGGTGACACTTGTGTGTCATTGGGTCTTTTTGTGTTGGCACATGCGTTTATGTTGGGCGTGTTCCAATGCGACTCATGCGAGTTAAATGGGACCTCATGCGAAGACAAAATATGCGACCTCATGCGAGGATAAAATTTTTTTATATTTGGACATGCGCCCTAATATAACCATGTGCCCGACACAAAAGATCAGTACAGTGACACTTATGTGTCATAAGATCTTTTGTGTGGAAACACAGAGAATCATTACAATGTGACTGTTACGCACAGAATTTTTCTAAGACTGTGTGTAATTAATCTGTATGAATTGTACACTTTAAATTTTTTGATCAAAGGTAGATAATCCTTTTTTGACTGTGATTACATTTTCAATGGTGGTTACCTTCTCTTTTGTCCTGACTCGCCGGTCCATTTTTTCGATCGATGTCAGGCCATTCTCCTTACACGGTAGTATCGGTCAACTGTTTCTTGGAATGATTGAAACCAGGGTTGAGGTTTATTCCTGTCCATATAAGGCGAGATTTCTGAACATAGCTTTGTTGGAATGTTTCCTTCATCGTCTCGTTTTGAGTGTTTCTCAGGCGTATGCGTTCTGCGCATGTCTGAACTTTAAGAGAGTTAGAATAGTCTTCCGTCCAGGGGGTCGAGGAGATGTACTGAGCAGAGAGAGGACGCCATGCTGTGTCTGTGATTTTTGATAGGGAATTCTGTAGTCCTCCTGTGAGTTAGTTAACTAATGAGGCTTTCCCTATATGATTCGAAAACGCCTGGAGGCGTATGTTTTGTGGTGTTGATTCTGAAGCAAGGTAATACCCTCCTTTATTGAACTCTGTGATCTACCTAGATGTTTGACATTTTGTCGTTCTCTGCTCGCTTGTGTGTTACAGAAAGGAGAGGTTCTTCTACTAGGAATTACACCCCAGGTATCTTCATACCTGAGATCTATATATATACGGGTCGCTCTAGGCCCATGTCGTGAAACATTCTAAATCCACATATATAAATTAAAAAGTAAAGGTAAAAGCCTAACGAATAAATTCAATCAAAGGAAAGAAGAATGGTAAAAGACCAGTGCTGTCACAATGACTGTACTCGAGATCCCCCTTTTTATGCTCCGTCTGCAACATTGTAACGCTTTCACGTTTGATAGTAAAGCCTACAGCAGCATACACGCGTTTCAAAAAAAAACAATACAACGTGTACTGTATTTCTTAGAAAACCTTGAGATACGCAAGCTGATTAATTACCTAAATTAATACTAGCATTAATTTCATTTTTTACACTGCGTAATGAAAAGACAGATGGACTTAGGATAGAAAGAGAGAGAGAGAGAGCGATGTACGAAGGAACGCATGCAACACTAACACGCGTCTCGCGATATAAAATTAATGCCACCCCCAACACGCGAAAGGCATGAGGCACTAACTTTTTTTCAGATAGACAGTGATAAAAAACACTACAACTACGAGGGTTAGGTTTAAAAACCTGTAAAATGCTTATTGGGAAACATGACATTCTACTGTTTTATGTCTAAACTCCTGACATTAGTCTGACAGTACAGCAGACACCCTAAAGTTTGGAAGTGAGGAGGTGGCAACAGCACGACTATCCTGGAAGAAAATACATATTTTGAACGCAGCCACTTAGCTCCCTTAAAACTTATATATGTGGGTTCCTTAGGACTTGCTGACAAAGAATATGTTAAGTGTTACGCAAATAGTCTAGGAATTAACAAATTATAGCCAAAAGAAAATAGTGAGGTTGTCTGACAGCACCAAATCAGAATTGCACAGTGGCATGTTTTGAAACCACCATTTTACGGGAAATAGGCCACCATGTTAAATCCTAATTGATTGGATAGAAGTAAATGTAAGGCGAAACACGATTAGTCGGACTACAAATACTAATTTTTTGTTGTTAGGGGAAACGGAAGTAGGGGTACTTTTTTGAAAAGCTGTGTAAACATGGCCCGATTGGTTAGACCCGCCAATATAGTCAATTAGGAGCGTCAGTTCAGTGCCACATTTTCAAATAAACTTACTAAAGAAACAGTGCGTTGAGATCCAGTGTGGTCGGGTAGGGTAGTGGGGGTTGCTGTTTAAATCGAGAGTATCAGATTTTGATGACTAGCTAGCCTGCTAGAGGTGATGATTGCTCTCTACAGACTTACAGGATTTTACCAGGTTCGGGGACTATCCTCTAAGGTGTTGTAGTTTGTGAGCAGTTAGTAAGAATTTATGGGTTTCTCAACAGACATTACCTCCTTCCATTCATGGTTAAGGCTTAGCAATCAAATATACGACCTCTTTTTGATGTCAACGTTTTATTTAATAATCATAATATATACATGATTGCGTGAAGTTACAAACATGCATTTTTCATTCATAATATAAAATGCGAGTCGCTCTCAATGATCTAGCATGGGGAATTGACACTTGTATGAATCAGGCCTATCCAACTCCTGTCTACTTTTTCTGTTTAAATACCAGTTTGCGTTGATCCAATTTCATATAGGCTGTTCCACTTCAGACCGATTAATTCATTATTCTCAAGGGGTTTCGTTATATGCTCATATTTTGCAATTTGAACAATTTATGCTTGTACAGAGCAAATTCCATCATCTCTGCATTCAACTCATAGGCGCAACTTGCGGCCATGAATCCTTTTTCTAAATCTGCAACAATGGGTCAGTAATTGATTAGTAATTAGCTCCTACTTACAGACTTCGAATATAGAAGTTAAATACACAAAAAATGCACATTGAAGAGAACATGCCATCATTCCTGGAATTTCTAATTCTTCACTTGAATAACTTTCATGCAGTAAAACCACTGCGTTATCAGCACAAATTTGCTTGTCTCCTTAGCTAGACGCGTCCTTTTCCACTAACTAGGTTGTTGGGGAAATTCGTGTCCCTTCTAAATTTTTCTGAGCTCACGATTGGATAAAAATCACGTGACTAATTTTGACATGTAACGCGACTCTATCCCAATTAACATTTGATCTGTTTCTCGGAAAGTAGAAATTTATATGCTAATCTGGTTTTTATAGCCTGTTTCCAAAGGAACAGCTATGTACACGGCTACATATAGATCCCGGGGCTCCGCAAATGTATCCCGTAGGGAGACATTTGAGTACTATCAATAACAAAAATTCATCCCCAAAAATTTCTAAGTTCAAAAAAAAAATTCTGAAAAAATTCAAAGTCCAAAAATTTTTTCTAAGTCCAAAAATATTTCAGAAAATTTAACGAAATTCCTACATCTGGGCTCCTATGTCTATATGGGACTGTCGTCTATAAAGGGGCCTTATAGATGGACATCATCTCCAAAAATTTGCAAACTATCTTTCACATCAATACATATTTGAACCAAATTTACCAATTGGCAACACTGCCCAACAAAATCTTAAAAACAATCATAAGGTCATCACAAAAAAATGTGACGAGTGGCAACACTGGGAAATGAACAATAAAATATCTTATTTGCAGAACTTGGCTGCATTATCATAATCTATTACATTTCATTCACAATATAGTTGATTACATTCTCTTGGATATGGTGGGGGGTGTTATCTCTTTTCTGTTCCTGTTATTTGCTCCATATATAAGTCTGCAAGACTTAAAAAAATCTTTTTTTTTTTTCTTCCTGGCGTACTTATTTATTTTATTTTCCAAGTACTCTGCAATATCCTTAGTAATGTCCAGGATCTCCAATTCCTATGGTAATGGCAATCCACTTTCATAAAATAGCCAATGTTTTCATGGGTACTCATCATTTGAATGAGCCACTTGCTCATTATTACATGTAGAAAACATCTCTATACATAATATGCATATTTATCAGATGATAATATAACTAGCATCATTTTTATAAGTAATCATTTTTTTCAATAAAAGCATTAAAACCTCATGGCTTATCCTTATTTATTTATTTGTATGTTCCTTGTTATTCATATTTTCTAAATGGTAAGTGTATGAATTCGTTCTAAGTCCGTCACTGTAGAAAAAATGTTCTATATTATATTCCCTTTTTTTTTTTTTCTTCAAAATATGTGATGTTTGTCTCTAATATCCGTGCGTCTGGTGGTGATCCTGTCTATTAGTCAGTTATTTCTAATCATTCCTTCTTTTCTGTCAACACAGTATTTTTTTTTTTTCTGTGAACTCTTTCCTAGAAATATTATTTTATATATATATATTTTTTTATATTTTTTTTTAAAGGTCTTCTTTGACTTGCCATACATCAATTTTCAAACATCTAATTATTCAGCAACCAACAGACGAATATGTTGCTATCATATTATGAAATATAAGGGAAAAGGAAAATATAGTTTCAAATCATCATGAATTTTCTACATTGGGTTCCGTATTACTTTATTTTCTCTGTTAAGACAACTGCTTATACTCTTGACAATACGTATCCATGTTGTCACTCTCAAGGCATCCTTGTCTACAGTTTATATTTGTCTCCTTTTTTTTTTTTTTTTTTTTGTTGTATAACACCAATGTATCATTTATGGTGTTCCAATATCATTGTATCCATTCTAGTCCTCCTGTTATCTTGAGAATTCATCCTTAGTAACTCCCTATGTACCTTATCTAGCAATACCTTTATGCAAAACACATCAAACAATTATTTATGGAACTATCAACTGAGATGTAAGAACTGTTTGACAATATGAGATGAAAAAAAAATTTTGGGGTCATCACTCAAAAAATGTGACATAGAAAGGAAGAAAATAATCAATTGATCGTGAGGAATCTACAATATTCTTATAAGACAAAGTTCCTGGCACTCTGACTACTATTTATCCATATTATTTCTGGTTATCCTTGCATACAGTGTACCATTTCCATTTTCTTTATAAGTCCAATTCATCGCTTATGGTGCTCCAATATTTAAAATGTGGTTCCTTCCTATTCCTCTTATTCTGTACTGGAAATATATCCTTATTAATTGTCCATGTACTATATCTGCGAATATTTATCATCAATATATCAACTAATCATTTATAGAACCATTAACATAAATGTCTAGACTTTACCAAAACATGAACAAAAACATGTCTTTTTACATATGTGCAAAATTTCGACACCAACTCTGCCTTCGCTGGTCGAGGGTTAGTCAGAGTTATGTGGTGCCTGTAACATCCGCTGACTACAGCCAGATGGGTGACTTATGGTACTTATAATTCAAAAATCTCATCCGTCAGTTATCTTAAGTGTGGGGCGGGGGTCTATTTCATGGTGTCGTTGACAAAGTTTGCTGCATTTCCAATCTAGGTATTCTTTTTTTTATGTCATAATATCTCCATGATATATCTGTGACATGTCTGTCCTTGGGATAACATTATTTTTTATCCAATATCCTCGGGGTGAGCAGAATCTCAGTACGTCCAATTTCATCAACCATGTATTTTTTTTCTCTCTTGTAATTCTGGGTATGTTATGAGTATTTTAAATTGTCAATTTATTCCAACTATCTTACAACATTCTGTAATTCGTGATAAGGAATAGTCATTTGTTATACAACAATGTTCATATTACAAAGGCAATGTGCAAAAATCAAAGAGATATCTTCTCCAAAAATGCGGATGTATCTCTATTTCCTTTACCTCTGGGCATAGCAATTATTCAGTCATTATTTTTTTCTCTCATTATTTAATCTCCATTTTGTGTCCTTAGCACCTGTGGTTCCATGGGATTATCATAATCTATTGGTCCTTGTCTACTGATAATCCTTCAATAATGACTTCAAATATGGTCCTCATATGTGTAACAATCATCTGCTCTGATTTGTTCCATGTCCATGGTATTCATAAAATATTCCATTATCTCTTTGTCTTATTTCGTAACCACGAAAGACTAAGATTATTCCTCCAATGTTAATGTGGGGGATTTTGTGCATAAACATTTCAACAAAATCTCAGCTGTGACAACATAAAGTTTCACCTTAATATAAAATGGCATCTTCATCATACATAACCAGTTGCTTCTTCATCTCATGTGTCATTAGTGGTTATCATGTGGTGATGGGGTATTCAATGTGGGTTCAGCATATACAAATGCTGTAGAGGGGTATTTCATTTGCTAGGTCAGCATGTGCGAATGCTATTTCTTTAACATGGGCAAAGGCATCATCAACAAATAGGTGCAATTTGTTCAATCTGGGGTTAGCATATACTAATGCTCTCAAGGGATTCTTCATTTGCAGAAATTCAGCATGCGCAAATGTCATTGGGGTATTTGTGATAGGCAGTAAAATTTTTGACAGTACTAATATACATCTGGGTCTAAAATAATAATGTACACTTGAAAATAAATAATCCTGTGGAGAAAAAATAGCATAACATACAATACTGGTTTTGGGTATGAATTATATGCTGTTAAGAGATGTCATAGTGGGAACAGTATGATTGATCAAGGTGATAGATATAAAGGAGTTTAGCATAAATGAGATCACAGAAATATTAGTATGGGGTAAGAAAAAGTACTGGTGTAAAGTGTCTGCAAACAAGGAACATTGTGTCATCTGTGTCATCTTTATTTCAAAACACTATAATATGTCCAATGAAAATCCTCCGTGGGCTGGTCTTGATGCATCAGTATTCTAAGGCTGGAAAAAAGTTTCTCAGTGGGGCTTTTGACATCTTAGTCTGGAAGCAAGTCATTTGAACTGTCGGAAACTGAAAATAAAGTACATAGGAAGGTTAGTACATTGTTAAAAAAGGTTTTTTTCACATATGCGTTGGCCGTACATGGAATGGCATGTACATTGAAGACTCGAGGGGCGTGTTTTCAGAATAGCTTTGCGAGGTCTTTGACTTTTTCCATCGCCTCGAGCATTGCAATTTCCCGACTGCTTAGGCGAGCATCATACTGAGTAGCAGTGGTGACGGGTGTGATAGGCGACGACACTGCATTTGCTGATTGTTGGGGCACTGAGGATATTGACGAATGCGGTGATGGCTTAACATCATTTGATTGTGGTGATGGTTTCACTGTGGTTAGGGTTTGTATGGCTGGAACATCTGTTAGTTTTGAGGCAGGTATATGTTTCGCCTTGATTTTTCTTCTGACTGGGGCCTGTGGTACGTTAACGTCTTTGACAGTGGGCGCAGTAATTTGCACACTGTTGTTTTTGACTAGTAGAGCTGAGGCTAACACTTCTCGGCTGGGCTTTGGAACACGATAGCGTTTCTTCAATATTTTTCGTCTGATTTCATTTTGTGGCAATTTCATGCATTTAATGACAGGAGATGATGCGTCTGATGAAGAAAAACAGGTACGTTTGCCAGCTGCTTGAATCTCCGGGGATGACGTACTAGCGAATGATGTATCAGTTGTGCAACTAGGACCAGGCGAATCTATACCAGAGTCTCTTTCATACTTGTTGGTTACTATCTCACCGTATGTTTGAACAGGGCAGATATTGGATATTTCGTCGGTGTGAAAACTTTGGTCTATTGGTTCTTGTGTGTCCATGTCAGAATCTGTGTCGTTAAAGGGGACCGAACATGTGGAGCGATAACGATATTTTGCCCTTCTAATGGGTCGGATGGATACTTCTGTAGAATTCTTCTCTTGTAGGGTAATCTTGCTTTCATCCCGATCTAACGTGCTGTTATAATGTTCAAGAGTGCCATCATCCTGTTGAACCGTGTTTATTACTAAACAACGTATCTCATCTTGTTTGCCAGACAAGTTCACAGCAAATTTATCCTCTAGTAATTCATACACTAATTTGACCGTGAGAACGCTGAAATCACCCTTCCTCAAGATGTCATTTATTTCTTCCTGCAGCCTCTCTGTGCTCAGTGCAGTAACTGGGATAGCATTGAAGGATTTCTGTTGGGCGAACTGTTTCACTGGTGCTACGGGGTCGCAAACTTGACTTGGTGTGTCAGTGTCTGTCTGTGTTGCTGAAACTGCAGCTCTATTCTCTGTTTGTGTCGCGACAGAGGTCGTCTTTGGTTCATTCATAAATTCTTCTTGTTTGTGCACGATTCGGGTTAGTCTATTATGAGGGGGGGGTATGTAGCGTCGTGTTTACTTTCACAGAACTGACCTGTTGACGTTCAAGAAATGGTCTTCGCCATGGATGTAGTGGTTTTACAACAGCACGAAAACCTTCATCTGTGGTGACAATGCATGCCCTGTCAGATGCATGGAGATTCTTTATTTCGTAGGTCTTATGACTTTTGACATTGGTGAATAGGCTTCGGACTGCGATGCGGCAATCTCTTCTATTTAGACTCGTCCAGTGATTCTTAGCACGTCTGTTAAAATGATACAGCGTACTATCTGTGTCCTCGGTATGATGTGTTGGTGGACATGGGTATCGTAGGTTTCTTAATTTTTCGACCGAGTAACTTTCCGCGTCCGCGTGTGTTGTTACTGCATTCCTCCTGATAGAGGTGTGATTACAATACTTCATATCTGCCCCATGAATAATGGGATGTAAGCTCAAGGATTTACGTTTGGGATAAACTCCCGTCAGAAAACGATTTTTTTCCTTGTCAGAGTCAGAGGGGCGGCGTGGGTTGGAGAAACTTGGGGAGGGGAACTGATGGGCAAAGCTCTGACACAGTGATGGCTCATGCTGCATAGGGTAACTTCCCGTCAGCAAATATTTCTTAGCCATGTAAATCGGTGGGCTGTAATGGTTGTGCATGCGTTTGCTGCTGTTGTTGTACTCTTGGTGTGGGTATTTCCTCCTTAGGTCCATCTTCGCCTCTGCTCTTTTGTAGAGGACTGGTCACTAGGCAACAAGTTGTATTGCTTCATCAAAACAAATCAATCCTGCATGTACATTTGAAAAGAAATCTTTCAGCCATTGTTCCCTTTCTAAATCTGCAACAATTTTTCGATTTCGGCAGTGTTAATAATTTTATAGTAATTAGCTCCTACTTACAGACTTCGAATATAGAAGTTAAATACACAAAAAATGCACATTGAAGAGAACATGCCATCATTCCTGGAATTTCTAATTCTTCACTTGAATAACTTTCATGCAGTAAAACCACTGCGTTATCAGCACAAATTTGCTTGTCTCCTTAGCTAGACGCGTCCTTTTCCACTAACTAGGTTGTTGGGGAAATTCGTGTCCCTTCTAAATTTTTCTGAGCTCACGATTGGATAAAAATCACGTGACTAATTTTGACATGTAACGCGACTCTATCCCAATTAACATTTGATCTGTTTCTCGGAAAGTAGAAATTTATATGCTAATCTGGTTTTTATAGCCTGTTTCCAAAGGAACAGCTATGTACACGGCTATACCAGCTCATATTTTTCTAAATAAAAGCCTGGGACATAGGCAGATCGAAATTGTGCCATATTCATCGCCAGTCAACGTAATTGTTTATTATTTCCATGAATTGTGGTAAGCTTGACATATTTGATATTTTTTTTGATGAAAATTGAATGTGAATTGATAAATTGTGTCTGTATATGTGTGTGGTTCAGTAGCAAACATGAGGCAAAGCCTGGATATTGCTCCAACCTGAACAAAACTTGTCGGAGAGAAGTAGAACTGCATGGGATCGCCAAATAGTACACTGACACCTATCTTATTGCATGTGAGGTGTCTCAAGAACGCAGTGAAGCAATCGAGCAGAGGAGACCTTTTTCTGCCGCCATCAGGAAAGATAAGCTTCTGTGGCCAGAGCAGATCAACATTAGGTGCCCCCCCCCCCCCCTCTAAAATTGACATTATATTAAACACAGAGGGACAATAAATTGTTTCAAATGACAGGAACTGTGAACTTTTCCCAATACTATTTCCACGATAATCAAACACTTGAAGTCATGATGACAAACAACAACGTAGCTTGAAAAACAAAACCAGTATTACCTCATAGTACTACTTCACAACTTACACACATAGGATAATACTAATAAAATATGTCAATCCAAAGATTCTATTTATAATTGTGTGCATATACCCTGTGATTATATTTGATTGTGATTCCTGGTTCACTTGGTTGTTGAATCAGGATATCTAATATTTGTAAGGAATTAATACATATCTATTTGAAACTTTACACTTGACTCATTTAAGATAGTCTTATAGAGTGTTATATGTATGTGAGTGTCACAGTGGTGTAAAAGTGTTGTGGAATAAATTAAATTGTGTATCTGTCTGTTGTTGTTGTGACTTACACTTCATCATTTTCATAACCCTAGACATTCAACGTAGTCATCACAATATTCCAGAATAATTCTGACTGAGGTATAAATGTGGTAGCAAGTAAGGTTATCTGTAAAACACTACACCTATTAGATACAGATACCTTCACAGCTGATCTCAGTCAGTACACTAAGTCCCCTATAAATATTTATAACATCCCACTTTACCACAGCCCAGAGAACAATTTCTAAGTTCTAGGATCTTCGCTATGCCAGCGATTGCACCTATGTCGAGGGTTAGACTTAGGGATGCTATAAAGGTCAGGTTGACCTGTACTCCTGAAATGCCATTCTCGTGCGGACAGTAATATACTTATTTTTGTACATCTGATCTGCCAGCATCAGAGAGGAGTACTGATATTTATGAATATTTATGATATGAAGCTGAGGCTATCGTCAATTAGGATTACCTATATCAACTTAGAGAATGTATGCAGATCCATGAAGAAACTTTATTAATGCTGAATACTATGAACTGTCATGTCCATGACTTTTTGTGAAATTGGATGTATCATTATCTGTCATTGTGGCGTCCGAAATAAATGATGGAAACGTCACCAGCAGTTATAACATTTCTATGACTTATACATGTCATAACTCCTGTATTGTGGAACTGTGAATCTACGTCACACCTACACACACAGCAACCTACTTCAAACCAGACAAGACACCATCACCACAGCCTATATATATATTCCTGGTGTCTATAAGGGTGGTACTTACTTGGCTAGTGTTATTGGGTCTTCTTGTGTTGGGACATGCGCTTATTATCCGGCCTTGTCTAGGATCATGTGTCTTGGCCGGGGTTCGGCGTGTGCCAATGCGACTCATGCGAGGAAAAAAAAAAGGTCTTTTATATTTGGACATGCGCCCTAATATAACCGACTAGGTTGAACGGGACGCGCCTCGCCAAAACGAGGCAAAAGTTTTACATTAAAAAAAACACAACACCAATGCACTCACTCATGGAGCTTTGCTTTGTATGTGTTTTTTTCACACGATGAACTGGACAGCTACTTAAATTAGTCGCCTTTTACGACATGCTCAGGTAATAGTAGTACTTTTCTTTCTTGTCTCCTCATAGACACCCGGAAACTCCACGGGACACACTGCCACGCTATACATGCAGACGTTGTCAAAGACTGACAAATTTATTTGCAATGTGGCCCCAAACAGTAAGAAAGAAAGTATCTACCTGGTATATATATATATATATATATATATATATATATATATATATATATATATATATATATATATATATATATATATATATATATATATATATATATATATATATATATATATATATATATATATATATATATATATATATATATGGTGTTCCCAATATGCCTCAATGGGCGTGTAACGGGTTCCTTTACCTTTACCTTTTATATATATATACACACGTTCCAATAATGCAATAGAGAAGCTGCTTTTATTATTTCTATTATCATATTATTCATCCTCCCTTCTTTGCTTCAAAAAAAAAAAGAAGTACTTATTCAGTGCAGCACTGGAGTATCTTTTAACATGGAAGCGTCTGTAATTTAATATCGCCAATTCCGGCATCAGGTGTTTCCGATCTTTCTATTTGTGTAACGCTTTCCGTCGTTTAAATTTCCTCCTCCCTTAAACAGGTGTAGAGTTGTTTACGCTGACAACCAGATTACTTTTAACGGCTAATGTAAAGGTTTGCTTCTTTGCTAAGTTATTTAGATGATTAGTTTACTCTGGTGGACGTGAGCACGTAAAGTCCAGACCTTTGTGAGTAGTAACAATGTCTGTCTTTTACACCTAAGACTTTTATATACTGCTTTTCGTTTATTGCCTAGATATGCTGAAGATAATAAAGAAAACACGTAGGCCAAACTCTAGAGAAGAATTAAGGAAGATACACTTTGGCGGAACCGAAGAATGTCGAAGTACTTAGAGATTTTGAACCTGCATCTGACTCCAATCATTTATAATAAGAACGACTCCAATCATTTATAATAAGAACGACTCCAATCATTTATAATAAGAACGACTCCAATCATTTATAATAAGAACGACTCCAATCATTTATAATAAGAACGACTCCAATCATTTATAATAAGAACGACTCCAATCATTTATAATAAGAACGACTCCAATCATTTATAATAAGAACGACTTCAATCATTTATAATAAGAACGACTCCAATCATTTATAATAAGAACGACTCCAATCATTTATAATAAGTGTCGTAGATTTTTGATAGGAGAATTAAGACTTGGGTTGGTCCCTTTTGAATAGATTAGAATAAGTGATAGTCACAGTGAGAGGTAGTAATAGCAATAGAGTTCCACGAGTGAGATGGTAGACTGTGATAGAGGCTGTCTCTGAAATCGAGAAATCTCTCTTTCACCTATCTTCTACGACAGATTTAGAGGAGTTGGACAGTCTAAACACATATATATTACATATATAGTTCTATCCACTCACGTGCACGCACATACAAGACGACAGTTAGACGTACAGACGTGGGAAAACTATAACAAATGATTATATAGATATTCTAGAACGAGCTGACCAACACGCTGATTAAGTTTAGTTGTAGTTTAATTTATCATAGTAAACTTGCGTCACAACATATAAAATTACATCAAAAAAGGCATATACACAAAGTTAAGAAAAATCAATGAATTGCTACATGAATGATAGACCCGTTGGTATGATCCTTCCCTCGATGCTTAGCCCACAGTCCCGTTAGGAGAAAGATGATAGCCCCAAAAGAGTCACGGATACCTATGCTCTAGTCTAATATTTCCCCCTTTTTAAGGTATGGACAGACTTGATATCTCTGGTCTATTCTAAGGGAAAATATGGTTAGCAATACTTCTTGCATAAGGAAAGTTACAAAGTGGGTGAATCAAACGAAGAACATCCTTCAGTCTACTTTCACTCGGTTCTTTCATCAGGGCCCTGAGTCACTCAACCTTACCTACAATCGTGCCGTTGTTCGCCGTCTGGCGCAAGCCTTAGTGTACACTTCGTTTAATCTGTCTTTCTGTGGATGAAGCGGATACCCAGCTCTGCAGATATTGGTTTCATTCAACGTGTTCGGGGAGCGTCCTCTTCAGGCGATCGTTCTTTCTTTACAGATTTAAGTTAATGTCACTTATTCACGAGGTAAGAGTTAGGGTTTCGGCGGGCACACAGTGTCAGAACCCGAGGTTTCCCTTAATTTGGAAGATGACCGGTGGACAACTTCTCTCAACAAATAGTCTTGGTTCACCACACACTTTGTCAACAATGTCGGAAAAGTTAATGTTTTTTTCTGTAATTATTCTCGCCTCAAGGCAACATGTACATTAGAGTTTGTGAAGAAATATGATCTGGCTCAAAGGCCCAGTATAAGCATTTATTCTTTAAAAAAACCCGTTAGTGGGATTGGTCTGCTGTCTATCTCTGAAGGCACACGCCCTGTCAGACAGGTGTTACTTGAAAACCCACGTGGTTAAAGATATAAAATGTTTATGTTTCTCACAGGTATGTCTCTGTACTAAACGCCGGCAAAGTTGGGTTACCCCAGTATTCACCGAATAAAGAAAAAACCACATATGAAATATTTTACATATTATGTACTCAATATAACTTACATTTTGAACTGCAAGCGTAGAGCTTGACTTGACGTTTAAACTTTTCCGTGAAATAAGTTATATATAAAAATCAATCAACATGAATTAGGAATACCTACGTTTTCCGTCAACACTCATGAGGCATCTATCATTTATAAGTTAGTTTAGATAAATTATTCTCGTCTGATTATTTAGCAGTTAAATTAAATTCATTATAGCTACATGATTTTAAGCTAGAAATTATAATTTATTCTGTTTTTCCACTGTAACTCGTCGACTAGAGAATATAACAGACTTATAAATTAATCACTCTGCACAAAAGAAACTAGTGGGATAAAATAAGCGATTTAACACTTAATCACTCACAAAATACTAGATATTATATATTTACCTTAACACAGAACTACAGGTGATCGCACACTTTAGAATTATACGCTGATATATTTATTTGAAGTCTAGAAGCTCGGCCCATTTTCGAACAAACAAAGAGTTTCGCTATACAGCTTATTCTATTCACGAGCCACCTGTCTACTGCGAATTTAGGAGTAAGAATGAAAATCTAGTTTCAGACTCTGGTTAATATATTAAACCAGACAAAGAAGTCCCAACTTATTTCGCAAAACGAAATAATCTCCCCTTTCCATCTTAACACTTACGTCAGCTTAGACGCTGCTCATAACTGCCAAACGTGCGTCTTCAGACCTCTGTCTAACTATCTGACCGTGAGCGCGCGTGTCAGATGCGAGATGCCAGACACTCTGTCTGCTCTGAGCGAGCATGTCTGGCGCGATTCCCACCTCCGTCTAACTATCGGACAGTGAGCGCTCATGTCGGATGCGAATGCCAGACGACCCGTCTCCACTGCCGAGATCAATTTTCACACTTCGCCGGGAGATAGCCTGACGAAAAACTCTCGTGACAGCTGCAAATGTAGACAATTTGTCTGCTCATCATGTCTGATAGACTGAAATCCCACCTAAAATCATCTCGTGCAAGGGACTGACACGTTAGGTAATCTACTGCGTTTCTAAATGAGAAAACGAAAACGGCAAAGTGAGAATGAGAAAGAAAATATTTTTCGCAAACGAACGAATGCGAAAAATACAGGAAAAGGATAAAGAGTGATAATAAAATAGAGGACATGGGTGGAAGAAAGAAGAGAATATAGAAAATTTATTGATCATAATCTCTATGTGACAATAAGAACGACTTCAATCATTTATAAAAAGAACGACTCCAATCATTTATAATAAGAACGACTCCAATCATTTATAATAAGAACGACTCCAATCATTTATAATAAGAACGACTCCAATCATTTATAATAAGAACGACTCCAATCAATTATAATAAGAACGACTTCAATCATTTATAATAAGAACGACTCCAATCATTTATAATAAGAACGACTCTTACTCCGGCTCCATTAATTATTAATCGCATCACATATGATCATATATTTTATATTTGTAGTGACTAGCTCAAACATTGCACCCATACTGCAACACCAAATGTCACTTGGTTTTAACATAATTTCTGTAGATGAATGTTAGATGCCAATCACATCTTTGCCTTTTAAAATCTGATTACAAGAAACGAGAGAGAAAACCGGGCTAATCTTTAATGCGACGAACTGGCACAGATTACCAGAAAGGTGGTTGAAGTAACAAGAAGAGACATGTTCAGCAACCAGACGATACGTCATGGCCTCGAAACCCAGCCCCTGCAGACCCGAGTAGAACAGTCCTAATTACGATGATTTGGCCATGTCTGCAGAATGGGAAATCGGCTACCACGACAAATATTGGAAACTAAGAGTCAGGGATCCAGACCGACAGGACGACCTAGAGTTCACTGAGAAGACAACATTAGACAATCTCTGAAATACCGAGGACTGTTCTGGAACCAGGCCACGAGGAAGACAGCCAATATGATAGTAGTATGGCGCTCTCTCTGGTAAACCTCTACACCCCAGGGTAGAAGAGGAACGACTTAGTTGGTAAAAACGTTAGCGTTATATACGTTTCATTAATATGTATATTATAGGCAAGATAAATAAAAAATAATCGTCTTTGCCTTTAATACCCTGTAGTTACCACTTGTTAAATGACGCTGAAAACATTTTAATTAAAAGCCTATTTTCATGTCCTGGAAGAATGAACTTGTTAAAGTTGAATTTGTTTTAAGAAATAGAAGAGCGTCCATTATATCCTCCTTCATTGTTGCTCTCAAGTCGAATCTTACGGTTCGAAGGGCAGAATAGGAACGATCTACACTTATTTGTGATGGTGGTAAAGCTGTGACAATAGCAGTGACGTTTTGCACAGTTGATGGATACTGAAGTATTGCCTGTTTTACACGCATCTTCGATGTGCGGTCAATTGTTTTCTATCTTCTTCACTGCATTGCTAAATTCTAGCTTAAATTTGAATATTCTGAATATTCCAGTTGGCGTTCTTCCTCTACTTTACTCTACATTAATCGGCGGCGCCTTGATCACTTCTACTCGTCTTGATTTTTCATAAAATCCAGATCATCTTCAGTATCCGAAGCTAATGAGAGCGAGAAGGGAAATGTTTGTGGTAATTTATATAAAGACTCTTCATCCGGTAATGAAACTTTCAGTCCGCAATGCGCGTGACCCAAATAAAGGGGTGTAATGGGAAAAAAAAGAGTCAAATTTCCCGAGAAATAGGCTACCCTAATTCTCTTCCTGCCTCCACCATTAAGAGATTTTTAAATTATGAGAGGAGTCACAGACGGGGATTTGTAACAGATTCTGACTACAACTCCGACTCTGCACAGAACTACTGACTTTGCACAAATCCACCGACTCTTCGCCTGCACAACTCTGGATTTAAGACAGATTCAGAACTGAAATATCGGTTAAAGGAAGCGTGTACTCATTGTTGTTTGCAAGAGTGGGAGCTAAGCCAAGAGCCTTGACTGGTTGACTTAGGGACATGGAGGATCATCATAATTAAAATGCAAATTAACGTGCTTCTGTAGCGCCCTGAGCCATATTGTTTGCGACCTCCTCTACGAATTTTGAACGTCCACCTTCATTCTTCACAAAGACTAACTTATTCTTGACGGCCTACCCTCCTCACCATTAAACAACAATTCTGCGCTCTGGGCAACCGCCTGGCTCTAAGACGGGCACATATTCTGACATTGTGTGACTGGAGCACGTCTTTTCGCAGTGAGTTTATTAATAGCTTGCGTCAACTTTAAGATTCACCACAAGACCAAGCGTTCATGTTAAAAATCAAAGCAGCTTCGCCACTCATATTACGTCAGGACTAAAACCAGGAGGGCGTTCAATTGAGCAATATTGAGACGCCGTTGTACCGGTGTATTCACGAATCATGGAACGAAATCTGCACAGGTTGATTTTTTTTCTGTGCTTACTTAGTTGTTCCTCTTCTACCCAGGGGTGTAGAAGTTTGCCAGAGAGAGCGCCATACTATCCTATCAGCTGTCTTCCTTTTAGCCTGGTTCCAATCTAGTCCTCGGTCCTTCAGAGATTGTCTAATGTTGTCCTCCCAGCGGACTCTGAGTCATCATGTTTGTCTGGGTCCCCTGGCTCTTGAGTTCTCACATTTGTCGTGGTAGCCGATCTTCTCCCATTCTGCAGACATGGCCAAATAATCGTAATTGGGACTATTCCACTCGGGTCTGCAGAGGCTGGGGTTCGAAACCATGACGTATCGTCTGGCTGCGGACCGTGTCTCTTCTTGTTACTTTAACTTCCTTCCTCGGATACATCATTTCTGAGGTTTGGAGCTGGCTTTTGTGATTTTTGTGTTTGTGTGTGTATGTGTTTTTTCTCTTAAACAATAATATCTGGATGCTAATTAATAACGTAATATCTTGTTTTGTCTTTCTGTTTTCGAATGTCTAGTGGTGGAGTTAGAACGATCGCTTATGAGTACTACACATTGCAATATATATATTTGGGCAAAAACGTTAATTGACTAGTTTTGTGTTCATGTTACATGTCTCCAACTACAAAAGTCTGAATATTCAAGTATTAAGTCAGTCCTATTGTATGGCTCTAAAACATGGACAACAACAAAAATAACAACCCAGAAGTTACATACTTACATAAATTGAAAGTATTGAAATGGAACGACAAGACCACCAATGGGAAATTGATGCAGAGCTAGACAAGTGCACGTGGCACAAGAGATGAGAAGAAGACGCTGGCGACGGATAGTATATGCACTGAGGAAAGCGGTTTATAGGATTACGAGGTGGTTTGGTTTGAAGGACTATCTTCATTACACACGGACTATTCCATCAGTGCTCCGATCTCCTCCCTTAGATCACACAAGGAGAATCTCAGCACAGTGCGCGAACCCCGTAGCACCCGCAAGAATCCCAATGTGTGTATATAGGAATCACACATTCTATAATTATCTTTGTGATGGGTAGGTTTCTAATTTTTTAAATTTTGCCATGGCAGCGGCCTGATAGGCCTACTCTTTACGATTTCCAACTGACGTGGGATATTTTAACGTGCGCAACTTGCACGCAGGACCTCCTATTTTTTCGCCCTTATTCGAGAAGGCTAGGCATCCGATCTCACTACCTAGGAGACGAGAAAGGGGAGGGGGGGGGGAGCGGGATATGACATCATTAGAACCACTGGTTCTGAAAAAAAAAATTCCATAAATTATATTCCCTCAACTGGGAATCGAACCAGGTACCTTGTTGCGTGCATATTTTGACGCACATATTACAAAAATCGATATGGCTATTTAATATGGGAAAAATATAGACATTCATTCATTTGTGTATGAGAATGCTGTCTATGGGGAAAGCGAGATAATCCATGTTTGATTCACACTTTTGATTATAGGAGTAATCGTTCTTGATATTGATCCGGCGCACGGATATTGCTCTTATATTTGTACTTATTTTTAGGGCCAGAAAATAGATTAATTTGCTTATTATGTTTATGGCCTGAATTCATATGTATTACATATTATTAGTACAAGTAGAATCAGTCCTATATTGTATATTTTGGATGGGTAGGCGGGACTAGATTCTTATTATTCCGGTCTAGCGGAAGTATGAGTTGTCTTCACAAGTCGTGATGAGTTCCGATGTACCGTGATAATGGCGGGTACGCACTTTTCAAAGGGCTGGTAGATTCTTAAGGAAATATGATTCATGAAGTGGTTTTCTTCTAAAGGAGATGGTATCTCTACTATAGTTTATGTTAGAGACTCTCCTAAGGTACGGTACAATGTATAATTCGGACTCCATGTATTGCCAGACCCTTTTTTGATGATCTCATGTCGATTCGACCTAGATGGAACATTGTGCTTCGTATCGCTAGGGTCGTGTTTTGTATCGACGAAGATGACAGACTTTCCTACAGCGGTTATGGCTACGTGAATTAACCTGATCACCGTAGAGATGTATGGAAACATTTATGAAATCATTTATATATCCATTATAAATTAACTCTGGCTTATATTCTCCTTCCTATGAATGAGTGAACGACAACTCAGGGAGGCGGCCATGTTAGATTTCGGTCATCATATGTTTTGATCACTGCCAAGAGAACAGATTATTTATCCTATTATCGGACAGTGACAGGGAGATCTCAATCTTGCTAGAAACCCCCCTTTCGTGGTTTCATGATATATACTACAAAACTATGGACGTCAAGTAACTTTAGTTATTTACCGATCTGCCTTCACTGACGCGTTTAGTCAGATAGGGGATGCGGCCATAATGTATCATGACATTGAACTTTTGATGTACTGCCCATTATTTCTGAATGTGTCATGACTTCAGATCTGCTATGTATACCTACAAGTTGATATGTCAACATACCATGATGTACTCGTATGTCCCAGTGTGTACGTCTGAATAAATTGAGTAAACAAAGATTCCAGCAGTCTGCATTGGTGCCTTGTAGACACAAGTGTATGAGTGGTTATATTGGTCAGCACACGAACAGTACACCATTCGCGGTATCACACTCTACACTTCTACTCCATACATACACCATCCTGCGTCGGTTGAAGTGACCAAGTTTAGGGCCTGCTTCCCCTGGAGCCTTTGCCTTCCCTAACTCAGGACTAGGGTGAGTTACCCATTTACAGCTGGGTAGACTGGAGCATGCCTGATCTCAACAACACACCACTCTTCCTTACAGAGCATACAGACTGACACTTTACAGAGTGGGAAATAAACAAATAAAGAAGAAAGAACCTTTTACAGTGGCGAGCCAGATTCCTGGGTCCAGCTTACGCAGTTTTGTGTTGAGAATCACAGTTTACAGCTGAAAGAACATTTGTTTGACCACATCAACACCAGTAGGACAGCTATACAGTCGATGTCAGCTTGACCTGTATTACCGATAGGATGCTGTATCTAGGTCAGCGCTTGTTGACAGTTTTTCGCTGTACAGACAGTATTACACAGGACAGTGGTATCAAGTGTAGAAAATATCTGGAGCAGTATTGTTGACATTTCTCAACGTACAGAAGAATCACAGTGTTGTTGAACATAAAGTGCATAGTTCATCGTTGGATCTTCATATGCTCAAAAGAGAAAAATTGACAGTGTAATAGTTTAGAATTAAATCTATTACTCAATAAAGTGGCAAGTTATTAGAATTAAAATAAACTGTGCCTGCTTTACAACACCATACCTGCAACACATTCCATTCATGACATAAATTATATTGTATGCTATATGCTATTTATGCTTACATGTTATTTGTTTATATGTGTAGGTGTTTATATGTTGCGGGCCTGGATGGGAGGTGACTAGAACAGGAAATACCGAGTGATATTGGTCTTGTTCTGGCGTTCGATAGGGAGCAATTTCTTAATTGAAATTTGCATGCAACATAGTTTGCAAATATTTGGTTAGTTGTGACGACTGTTTCATATTTGTATTTGTAACATTTTTTCTGTTCTTTATTTTTGTTTGATTTGTTTGTATAATTGTAGGTCTCATCTTTCCTTTCATTTCAGTTTTTTACACCCTTATGTTTATACACTGTGGCGTTATTTGTCTTGTTATATTATTGCAGTTATCATCACGGTTTCTGTGATCATTTTTTTTCATTTCTCCTATTTAATTTAATTTGATCTCTGCAAATGTGTTCATATTGTCTTTTCTTGTTTGTCCTTTGTAATGTCTTTAGTTGACATATGACATAGGAGTTATAGTGGTATACACTGATAGTATAGTACAGATCAGTACTTTATGATTATTTTCCACAGGTACCCAAGTGATCTTTGATTACATTGAGATATACAAGACCTTTGTAAGGCTTGTCTCCCACAGTATTTGAGATACAGTTATTGTTGTCCATAGGTACTCAAGTTATCATTGGTTATTATAAACCATACAAGTTTGGACTAAGACTAAGTCTATGGTATAGACTTGTCTCCCATTAACGTGAAAGAGGGTAATTTATTTACTTTTTCAGGTTTCTGATTTAAGAAGACAATATGTCTACATTAGATTATTTTATTGCACAAGGAAAATCTCTTGATAAGACTGGAAAAGACTTAGAACAATGGGCTGTTGCTCAATATGACAAAGCATTAGCTGCAGAAGAGAAAAAAAATTGCTGCTGCTGCTGAAGAGAGAAAAGCTGCTGCTGAGGAAAAAAAAGCTGCGGCTGAGGAGAGAAAACTTCAAATAGAAGAAAAAAAAGCTGCTGCAGAAGAAAGGAAAGCTCTAGCTGAAGAAAAAAAGATTAGAAAAAGAAGCTGATACTGCTGCTGAACTTAAGAAATTGCAGATGCAAGTGGAGGAAAGGAGATTTGATGCAGAACAGAAGAAATTAGAAGCTGATGCAGAACAGAAAAAATTAGAAGCTGCTGCAGAACAGAAAAAATTAGAAGCTGCTGCAGAACAGAAAAAATTAGAAGTTGCTGCTGCTGCAGAACAGAAAAAAATTAGAAGCTGCTGCAGAACAGAAAAAAATTAGAAGTTGCTGCTGCTGCAGAACAGAAAAAATTAGAAGCTGCTGCAGAACAGAGAAGATTAGATAGAGAAGCTGAAGAGAGAAAAGCAATAAGAGAACATGAGTTTGAATTAGAGAAATTAAAATTGACATGTATGAGTAATGTTAATCAGGCATCTGGTGGTAATGGTAAACCCTTTGTGTACAAGGTCAAGGTACCAGCGTTTAACCCTACCAGTGATGACATAACATTTTGGCTTTCTAGATTTGAACGGGCTTGTCGATCTCATAATGTTGACAAATCACAGTATGTGAATCAGTTGTCTGAAAATCTAAAAGGGGAGTCTCTGAGTAAGTTATATTTTGTTGAAGAGGCCGACAAAGATAATTATGATGCTGTTAGGGCAGCTTTGATAAAGAGATATCAGCTGTCTGAGGAAGGCTATCGTCTTTTGTTTAAAACAATGAGACCTGAGGTAGGTGTAGAATTCTCAGAATTCATCTCAAAAGCACGAATTACACTTTCACGATGGATTGAATTATCCAAAACAGAAAAAACATTTGATGGTCTTACGGATTTATTGCTAAGAGACAAGGTCATGTCTTCTGTAAATAAATCATTCCTAGAGTTCTTACATGAGCGTAAACCTAGTACATTAAAGCAAATGGAAGAATATTGTGACCAGTATGCCACGGCACACCCTGACATGATTCTTAGTAACTCTAACATTAAAGAGAGTATGCCAGTTGCTTCGGCAACAGAATATAATCAGAATTACTCACACAAATTCCAAGGAGCTAAAAATAAATTTGATAAAAAAGTTAATTGGAATAAATATCAAAACCAAGATAACCACTCAAATCAGGGTTCTTCTTTGAAGAACTGGAATCGGGCTGATAGTCCTCGACACGCGAGGGGTACCCATAATGTTAGAAATTCTCGAAAGGGGAGTAGCTATAGGAACTACCCAAGTGCTTCATGGAGACAAAAGAAACAATATTACAGGGATACTCAATATAATGAGCATGATGATTATGATCATGAATGTTATGATTCAAACCCAAATAGGGGTTATAACAGAGGCAATAATAATTATAGAGACAATTATAACCGAGGTAGATCACAACACAAAAGACATGGTAAATCGTATTACCAGGCTAACTCTGCACAACAGGAGTTCCACGACACCGATAATCAAAATAATGATAAAAAAGACTCCAATAGTGTAGCAAATTCCGCTTTCGATTTTGCTAGAGCATCTGAGTGTTCGCAATGCAAAACATTATTCGATCCAACCACAGTTTCTACTTTAAGCTGCGGTCACCCGCTTCCCGCTCTCCATGCGTCAATTGCGCATAATGGAAGGGGTGCTCTTGTCTTTAATAGGGGCCTAATAGATGGTACTCCGGTATCAATTCTTTTCGATTCGGGGTGCACTACCATTGGAGTGAGGCAATCACTCGTAAATCCTTCTCGAGCTACAGGCAATATAGTCAAATGTGTAACATTTGGTGGCACATTGGAGAAGTACTCCACTGCCATTATCAATATTGCTACGCCTTTCTTTACAGGAGAGGTGCAAGCATGTCTCTTGCCGAATCCGATCGCTGATCTTATCATCGGTCGCATTCATGGAGTGAAAGAATGCACTCCACAGCAAATTTCTAATTGGGAAAATGTTAATATGCAATCTGCTAATGCAGTAATCACTAGGGCTCAAGCTCTTAATATGCCACAATCTTCACATTCTGAAGATAATGATGCGCAGATCCAAGATGATCCCTTGGAGATTTCCCACGATTCCTTTATCAAACAGCAGGAAGATGATCCTACTCTAAAGAAATTCTTTACTCTGGCAACAAAAGGTGATCCGAATAAGGATACAAATCGTAAATCTTGGATTACGATGAAGAATGGCGTACTTGTACGTATGGTACAAGACTCCGCTAAGTCCATTCATTCTCAAATCCTTGTGCCTAAAAATATGAGAGTTAAAATCTTACAGCACGCTCATGATTCGCAGTGTGCTGGACATATGGGTTTTTCCCGTACTAAAGCTAGAGTTCTTCAATCTTTCTTTTGGCCTGCTGTGAATAAGGACATACGAATCTATTGTCGATCTTGTAAAGTATGTCAAGAGATTAAATCCAGAGGTCCACGCCATGATGCACCTATTCAGGCTGCAGACATTCCCATTCGGCCATTTCAAAAAAATGGCGATAGACATCATTGGTCCATTTAAGATAAAGTCTGCTAGAGGACACCAATTTATTTTGACGTGTGTTGATATGTGCACACGTTGGCCGGAGGCTGTTCCTCTAAAGAGCATAACTACTGCTGATGTCGCAGATGCTCTTTGGTTAATATTTTCTCGTCTGGGGTTTCCAGCAGAAATATTATCCGACCATGGTACCCAACTCATATCGGATACCATGTCTCAAGTAATGTCGACTCTGAAGATAGAGAGATCGCTGAGTAGTATTTATCATCCTATGTCCAATGGGATGGTGGAACGTTTGAATAGAACTCTGAAAAACCTACTAGGTAAGATAACAGAAGATCATCCTCAGGATTGGGATAGGGTTTTACCCGCGGCTCTCTTTGCATATAGAGAGGTCGCCAACGAACATACAGGATTTTCTCCCTTTGAACTTGTCTTTGGCGCGAAACCGCGAGGTCCTATGTCCTTACTTCATGATCTTATAACTGCTGATAATATTGTCGATGACACAAAATCCTCTTATGAATATGTCATCGCACTTAGACACAAGATTATTGAAGCATGCAAGTTGGCAACTGCTTCTTCTGAATTTGCGAAACAGAAGGCAAGGGAATTTGCCAATAAAAAGAGATGTTTGCGACAACTTTGTCCAGGTGACAAAGCATTTGTCTTGCTACCTTGTAGGGAAAATAGACTTCTCATTTCTTGGAAAGGTCCGTACGATATAATATCAAAAGTTTCCGATGTTGACTATATCGTCGATATTGACGGGAAGCGTAAAACCTTCCACATCAACATGCTCACGGAATTCCATGAACGTCCTGATTATTTACAACCTGTTTTCCAGGCAACGGACGATTTTCCAGTCCAACATGGACAGTACTCATCTCTGTCAGTAATACAGGATGAGGAAACGAGTTTCTCGGATGTAAATTTACCTTTTCCACTGATTCCTCTTCACTCTAATGAATCATGGAAAGATGTTGCAATTTCTCCAGAATTATCTCCAGGAGAGCAGAAACAAGTTTCTACTATGTTAGAACAATTTCAGGATGTCCTTACTGACATTCCTGGTCAAACTGATGTCATTCAACATGACATTATTCTTACTGACCATAGTCCTATAAGAGTCAGACCGTATCCTATCCCGATACATTTTCAAGCACAGGTAGAGAAAGAGTTAGATGAGATGATAGAGTTAAAAATTATTGAACCATCCACATCAGCATATTCTTCGCCGATGGTTATAGTACGAAAAAAAGACAATAACATACGTCTTTGCGTGGATTATCGCAAATTGAACCAAGTGACTAAATTTGATGCTGAACCTATGCCTTTGCTAGAAGAGCTACTTACGAGACTATCGAATTCTCATTTCTTTACTAAACTCGATTTGTCTAAGGGATATTGGCAAGTTCCATTATCCGAACACGCCAAACCGTTTACTGCTTTTTCGACGCCTAGGGGTCTATTCCAATGGAATTTCATGCCTTTCGGTCTTATGAACGCCCCTGCAACATTTGTACGCATGATGCGTCGAATCCTATCTCATCGCTCAGATGTCATTGCGTATCTTGATGACATCTGTCTTTTCAGTGATACTTGGAACGATCACTATAATGGTATAAATGAACTATTGTCTATCTTACGCGAGCATAACCTGACAGCGAAACCATCGAAAGCATGTATTGGTTTTAGCGAATATCTTTCTTAGGACACCGTGTTGGTCATGGGTTCCTAAAAACAGAAGACCATAATACAAGTAAGATACTTAACATTTCTATTCCTAAGACTAAAAAGCAAGTGCGAAGTCTCTTAGGTCTAATACAATTTTATGGACGATTCATTCCGAATCTGTCCTCCATTATGTCACCTCTTTCTTCCTTGCTAAAGAAAGGGTCTCCTAATGTAGTCCATTGGACTCAAGAATGTCAATCCTCTTTGGATAAGGTTAAAACTATGTTTTCTACTTCACCTATCCTAGTATTGCCTTCTAAGGATAAGACATTTATTCTTCGTAGTGACGCTTCATCCACCGGGATTGGAGCGGCACTAATGCAAGAGTACTCTGGAACTCTGCATCCTGTGATGTATATTTCTCGGAAATTAAATGCCGCAGAGAAGAATTACTCGGTCCTAGACCGTGAATTATTGGCTATGGTTTGGTCAATCCTTAAACTGCAAAGATTTCTTCTGGGCGCGCATTTCATTGTGGAAACTGACCAGAAAGCTCTTACGGCTATTCAGAGTAAAAAATCTGAAGAGCGCGAGATCAACGCGATACGCGATTGCTCTACAGCCATTTCATTTTTCGGTGCGAGCTATCCGTGGGTCAGAAAATGTGATGGCAGATATTTTGTCTAGATGCCCACATGATTCATAACTGTTATACAACTTTGATACAGTTGTTTCTATGTTGAAATGTGTACACATATGTAATATATCATATATTGATTGTAACACTACTTAGCGGTTCATTGATATTTATTCACCGCTGATCTTTCAATGTTTTTCGTCTTTGATGATCATGATGTTAAGATATCTTAGATGAAATTGATGTATAAACTAATGTGGAAATTGTGTCATTGCTAATATTGTAGTATGCGTTGGTGACACCTCTCTGGAAATATTAATACTTAGAGAAGTACCTTCTCTAAGGTCATAAAACTTATGCTTATCATCTGCGCATTGTTATTGGTGCGTTGTGAGCCTATTGTATGTTGCTCCTAGATGTGTTTCAAAAAAAAAAAAATGTACCATTTTTTTTTTTTCCCGAGGGGTGTGGTAATCTGTTGCGTGCATATTTTGACGCACATATTACAAAAATCGATATGGCTATTTAATATGGGAAAAATATAGACATTCATTCATTTGTGTATGAGAATGCTGTCTATGGGGAAAGCGAGATAATCCATGTTTGATTCACACTTTTGATTATAGGAGTAATCGTTCTTGATATTGATCCGGCGCACGGATATTGCTCTTATATTTGTACTTATTTTTTAGGGCCAGAAAATAGATTAATTTGCTTATTATGTTTATGGCCTGAATTCATATGTATTACATATTATTAGTACAAGTAGAATCAGTCCTATATTGTATATTTTGGATGGGTAGGCGGGACTAGATTCTTATTATTCCGGTCTAGCGGAAGTATGAGTTGTCTTGACAAGTCGTGATGAGTTCCGATGTACCGTGATAATGGCGGGTACGCACTTTTCAAAGGGCTGGTAGATTCTTAAGGAAATATGATTCATGAAGTGGTTTTCTTCTAAAGGAGATGGTATCTCTACTATAGTTTATGTTAGAGACTCTCCTAAGGTACGGTACAATGTATAATTCGGACTCCATGTATTGCCAGACCCTATTTTGATGATCTCATGTCGATTCGACCTAGATGGAACATTGTGCTTCGTATCGCTAGGGTCGTGTTTTGTATCGACGAAGATGACAGACTTTCCTACAGCGGTTATGGCTACGTGAATTAACCTGATCACCGTAGAGCTGTATGGAAACATTTATGAAATCATTTATATATCCATTATAAATTAACTCTGGCTTATATTCTCCTTCCTATGAATGAGTGAACGACAACTCAGGGAGGCGGCCATGTTAGATTTCGGTCATCATATATTTTGATCACTGCCAAGAGAACAGATTATTTATCCTATTATCGGACAGTGACAGGGAGATCTCAATCTTGCTAGAAACCCCCCTTTCGTGGTTTCATGATATATACTACAAAACTATGGACGTCAAGTAACTTTAGTTATTTACCGATCTGCCTTCACTGACGCGTTTAGTCAGATAGGGGATGCGGCCATAATGTATCATGACATTGAACTTTTGATGTACTGCCCATTATTTCTGAATGTGTCATGACTTCAGATCTGCTATGTATACCTACAAGTTGATATGTCAACATACCATGATGTACTCGTATGTCCCAGTGTGTACGTCTGAATAAATTGAGTAAACAAAGATTCCAGCAGTCTGCATTGGTGCCTTGTAGACACAAGTGTATGAGTGGTTATATTGGTCAGCACACGAACAGTACACCATTCGCGGTAATCACACTCTACACTTCTACTCCATACATACACCATCCTGCGTCGGTTGAAGTGACCAAGTTTAGGGCCTGCTTCCCCTGGAGCCTTTTGCCTTCCCTAACTCAGGACTAGGGTGAGTTACCCATTTACAGCTGGGTAGACTGGAGCATGCCTGATCTCAACAACACACCACTCTTCCTTACAGAGCATACAGACTGACACTTTACAGAGTGGGAAATAAACAAATAAAGAAGAAAGAACCTTTTACATACCTCTAGAACTTGAGGTGGATGTTACGGTACAGGAAGACTTGGCATCAGTTTGTTAAAGGCCTATGCTCAATGGGGTGCTAAGGCGTAGTGATGATGGCGAAGTGTAGCCTGTGGAGATATGTACATCCGATTACTTGTTAAAACGTTTCATTTTGTGTACACCTCAAATCTTTTCTTGTACGAGTTGAACTGTTGAAGTGATGGATGGAACCAAACATTAGTGGAACCGGAAGCGAGCAGAAGACGCTGATCGTGGATAATTACGCATATCGGTACTGAAAAAAAAAACCAGTACGTAGGAATACAAGACATCCCCTTTTCTATAATTCCCATAGTAGAATAAATAGAAGGAGATAAAAACTACGTGGAGAAGACAAATAAAGATAGACACGAAAGGAATAAAGAAGAAGACACAGAAAGACCTTGCTCAGATGGCAAAGAACAGGATGGACTAGGCATGTTTTTTGTTGTTGATGACTTGTTGTAGCAAAATCTGCGAGAATAAACGCTCAATTCAGTAAGATTTAGGCATAAAACGATAATAAATACATTAGCCCGCATGTGTCTGACGGTTGGCATCTTCGACGCCAGCAGCGCTGCTTTTTGCACAGTGCTAAGCCTATGGACCGATTTCACGGTAATAGTCTGACACGCTTTTGGTTTCGTTTTCGAGAAACACTACTAATATTTAACTTTTGCCCAATCTGCTGCATACACTTTGTAGTCTAGCCTTATAATTAACTATTGGCGGAAGCGTGCCGCAATATAACTATCTGAAGTAACGCTTTCTGTCAACTGTAACGCAAAAATTTAGTAGTAATCCTAACATTGTTTGGTAGTATTACACGATATTATACTAATTAGTAACGCAAATTCTTAACCCGCCCCGTCTACACCCCGCTTCGCTGACACAGTCTGCAACGCATATATACACACTGCGGAAAAGCCAGCCAAGGCATAACCACGCAGACAGTTTTAATTTCCTCCTAGTGGTAGCATTTCTGACGTAACTAAAACAAGTTAGTTATTTGAAAAATACATGCTAGCAAGATGAAGGAGAGGAAAGATGGCGGACTTGTGCAAAATTTTATTTGACGATTGACGATGACATAAATTGGAAATTTTAAACCATTATGTAGTTCCCCATAAAAATTATATGGTAGTATTACGTAGAGTTAGCTGAGTAAGAATGTACTTTAAATAATATGATAGTCCCAGTATTAGAGAAGTTATTGAAGAAATACTAATATCTAAGGACACTCGACCAGACAGACTGGCGTTCCTGCTCATGTTTTTTTGGTAACGTTAGGGGGACGCGAGCTGGGAAAAGAGGCAGGGAGGTACATTCAAATTCGCTTGGGTAAACAGAGTATAAATGGGAAAGGGGAGCGGTAGGAGAAATGTAATCCTAACGAAACATCTTTTTGTATTGGGCATGACAAAAGCAGACTGGCCAATCGACCACCAGACGCAGAAATTGTTCGAAATTATTTTGGTTTTTCATTAAAACTGCATTTGAATTCAAGTAGTCGAACGTTTCGATTGACCCATGCTAGTAAATATTAGCAAAAGGCTTTGACTATTCATTGCCAGTTGAACTAAAAATTGTATTCAGATACGCTGAAAAACAGCTGTGTTAATTCTAAACTTAAATAAAGAATAAATTCACAGTCTGTGCAGTTCGGAGGAAGCTGAGGCCATTTCTTTACAAAGTCAGCGTCATTTGTTTATATATTTCTTGATTGTGGTAAAGATATTTTATGAAATTTAATATGTTTGGTCCAACTACAAAGTTAGATACTGCTATTGGGAAAAAAGTGAAGGACATGTCGGAAGCAGACATTGTTGAGTCCTCACATTAAACGGTATCTAACTGATGTATGTTGTTATGATTATGTTGTCATATTATTGTATTAAAATAGATTAGTAAGCCTCTGTGTTCAATGAACACTGTTTAACATGCCTGAAGCAAATATATTTAAAAAGAAAAGAATAGAATATCGTATCAAAGGAAATGTGGTTACTCCACATTATTGTATGGAGGAAAAGTATGTGAACGTACAGTGGCGTATTTACTATAAGGACCTGAGGTGTGGTCACAACAAGGTGGGAGTCCTGTACAATTCGGGGCGAGTGCACTTGTAAGGCACGCGAGGCTGACCCCATACCCACGTAGGAAATTAAGTGTCAGAATAAGTGATCAGAGATAAAAGGCCAGGGTGTCCTTTTGTTGCAGAGGGTCTATGTTCCTGTTGCCGGCTGGTGATTACTAATAAACGCCAACTAGTCTCCAACCAGACTTATATGCTGTCGAAGATAACAGTAGGAGCTTTGGCGAGTGGTGAAATTGAACTTTCTGCAACTACACATTGAAATATCTTACAACAAGGACTCCCAGGTGATGAGTTAGACATCTGGGGCATCTCTGACAGTTTCTTGTGTTTCAAAATAATACACAGGACATTTATGGGGGTAGGATGAACTACAGCCCTCATGTACAGTGACTCTCCCTTTAGATAAATAAAGTGAACTCTTTTAATATTTCCTACAGGAAAGATATATATAAATACATAATAACTTTTTAGTTATTGGGCAAATTGTCCCAAAATTTTAATTGTTCTTTTCTGTAAACTATCTTGTCCTTATTTTCAAAGACCTGTCCACAAGCTATGAATGGACAGACAAAATAAATTGTAAAGATTTGTTCAAAGAAAAACTTAACTGCTAGTTTTATTATCTTCTTTATAGAAACTTAAAGTGTTTGACTGTTGTGTACCCTCAATTCATTTCTCCCCTTGACACTAGGTACACCATACACCATACACTAGAGCCAGCATAGTGACCGTGTGAGACCTAGGGAGGTAGCTGTAGGTTCTCTGCACATAATTCATCATCATCATCATTTATAGAGACCGAGACCTACATGTGCTTGACCTCACACGGTTAAAGCAGACACCTTTTCATTCTTTTAGGATACCATCATAACCTCTCCAGCAAAATCAACTTTGCTACATAAATTGGTAGGCTTGTCCGGGCATCTGAATTTCTCTTAGTACTACATACATCGGGGTCTGGGGTTTAGCATTTACAACAGTCTAATTTTCCCAGGGAATCCCCATATAGTATTACCCAAGATTTGGGAAGTGAAGAAAGTGTCAAAGCCCAGATTTAATTAAATAAATTTATAATTAGTTAGAGATTTTGTTAGAACATTTTGTACTTATTAGAATGGCAGATCTGGCAAAGTTTCGCTCTGCGGCTGTACAGACTGCTAAAGAGATGGGCATGGATGGACCAGAGTTGGTTCAATATGTAACTCCAGAATGCGACAAGTATATTGAAAGGGAAGATAGGAAATTAGCAGAAGAAAGAAAATTACAGTTACAAATTGAGGCTGACAAAGAAATTAAGAGGTTGCAGATTGAGGCTGACAAGGAGGCTAGGGCATTGGAGGCAGAAGAAAAACGACTGCAAAGGGAGGCAGAAGATAAAAGATTGACTGCCGAAAGGGAGGCAGAAGAAAAACGACTGCAAAGGGAGGCAGAAAAAGAAGACAAGAGATTGACTGCCGAGAGAGAAGCAGAGGAGAAAAGATTACAGAGGGAGCATGAGCGACGACTAAGGGAGTTAGAATTTCAAGGCCATGCTTCTGAAAATGGTGCCAGCCCCTTTGCCTCAGATGCCACTGCTAGTCAGGGAGCCTCAACCTCAGCTATGGGTTTTCATGTAGACCATTTTGTTGAGAAAGATGATGACATCGAAGGGTATTTAAGCAGGTTTGAACTTTTAGCCACTACTTATGGGTTAGAAAGAGAAAGATGAGGGGGGGGGGGGGGTAAAGTTGTCTCAGGGACTTCGGGGAACAGCTTATGAAGTGTTTTCCAAAATGAGCAGGGATGACCAAGACAACTATGACATGTTGAAGCAAGCTCTTCTGTTAAGATACGAAAAGAACGGAGAGTTTTATAGAAAGAAATTTATGAATGCCAGGTTACTGTCGGGTGAGACCTATCACCAGTTCTCCGCCCTGTTGGAAACGTATATGGAGAAATGGGCTACTTTGGGGAAAACCCAAGATCTCAAAGAGATGATACTCATTGAACAGATGAGAGAGTCCATGGCTCCAGACATGAGAAAGTTTCTCATGGAACAGGGTGCGGAGAGGCTGGGTGAGATAATAAATGTCGCTGAGAGGTATCAGGCAGCCCAGGCAGAGGTAGCTGGCACAAAGAAGAAACAAATAGATCAGTGTAAGGCCCCTCAAACCCATAATAATTCGATAATAGAAATAAGCAGAACTTTGATAGGCCTCGAAATGAGTTTAAGAATAGACCCTCACAATTCAATGATAGAAGAAATGATGAGAGAAAACCTTTTAACCAAGGAAAGAGGTATTGTAAAAATTGTCGGATGAACAACCATAACACTGAAAATTGTAGAAGGAAAACTCCAAGTTTCGCTGCCATGAAAACTGGGAGGAAGGGAGTAAAGGTCAACTCTATTGAACAGCAGGAACCTTACCACCCCCCAGTGTGTGAAGATGTAACATGCAATGGAGTCACCATAAGGTGTTTGTATGATACGGGATTAGATTATGATTCCGTTGTGAGTTCTCACCTGGTGTAGGCAGATCAATACACCACAGAAACAGTGGAGATCCAAGCGGCAACCAAGGACGTAGCGACCATGACACTTCCCACCGCCAGGATAAATGTGAAGACGCGATATGTGGAAGGAGTAATCAAGGCAGCAGTGTTAAATGATCCAATCTACCCTCTGATATTGGGGTGTAGATATGTCTTCTTGGGGAATCCCAAGAGACCTGTGATCATGGCAACAGTCCAGACAAGATCACAATCCAAAAAGGAAGAAGATGAACCCATAAATACTCATCCAGAGGAGATGAGAAAGGCACAGGCCGAAGATAAGTCACTGAAGCCGTGTTACAAGAAACTCCCAAAGAGCCATACTCCTCCTAATAAAGGAGAATTCTATATGAAGAATAAATTGCTATACAGGAAGGCCGGCACTGGTTCAGCTGGTCACGGACAGCTGGTCCTTCCTAGTTCATATAGGGAGAAAGTAATGGAGTTAGGTCATACTATCCCCTTCAGTGGTCACATGGGGATTAGCGCAACAGAACAGCGTATAGCTTGTCATTATTTCTGGCCAGGGATAACGGAAGACATTAAGAGATATGTGAAATCCTGTCCCGAATGCCAGAGAGTAGCTCCAAAACATTGGACTGCTCCAGCAACTCTTGGGGAAATGCCCATAGTGGGAAGCCCTTTTGAGAGAGTTGCTGTGGATATTGTGGGACCTCTCACTCGGACCAAGAGGAGGAACAGTTACATCCTTACCATGGTAGACACTTGTTCTATGTGGGGAGAGGCGGTAGCCCTGTCATCAATCGATTCAAAACATGTGGCAGAGGCATTATTTACGATATTCACAAGGTTAGGATTCCCGCATCAAATCCTGACTGATAATGGCTCTCAGTTCAAGGGGAAGCTAACTGAAGAGGTTTTCAAGTTGTTTCAAGCCAAGCACTTTCATTGTAGTCCGTATCACCCCCAAGGGAACGGCCAGGTAGAGAGGTTCAATGGGACTCTCATTTCTATCCTGAGAAAGCTGGCACATGAGAAACCTGATACGTGGAACCATTACTTGCCCGCCGCATTGTTTGCCTACAGGGAAGTACCACATAATTCAACTGGAATGGCACCCGCAACACTCCTATTTGGGTGGCCTATAAAAGGTCCGTTGGAAGCTTTGCTAAGGACCTGGACAGATGAGAAGGCAGAGGAGACTGTTACCTCATCATACCAATATGTGAACGAACGGACCACTCGTTTAAAAACTAGTTGGAAACTGGCAAATGAAAATTTGAGACAAGCCAGGAAAAAGCATGCTGCTTATTATAATAAAAAAGCGAAGGATAGAGAACTTGCTGTAGGGGAGAAGGTACTTCTTCTATTGCCAGGCAGCAACAATAAACTTCAGATCGGATGGCAAGGGCCATATACAGTTTTGGAAAAAGTATCCAGAACAAATTATAAGATAGACAAAAAGGGAAAGGAGAAAGTCTATCATGTGAACCTTTTGAAGAAATATCTGTACAGACAAATCCAGGAGGGAACACATTTAATGGCCTTGTCTATCGCAACCGAGATGAAAAATGAACCTCTCTCCTCGGTTGAATATCCACTGAAAACCAGTGAAACGTTTGCACAGGTGAAAATCAGTAATCACCTGACAAAGGGACAGAAGGAGAAGATTCAACAGGTCCTTGAGAAACATACAGATGTGTTAACAGATAAACTGGGGCACACAAATTTGTTGTCATATGATATGAAACTACTAGACCCAGCACCCATCTGTATGAGGCCTTATTCTATTCCGTTCGCTAAGGAAAAAGCTTTGAAAGAGGAGATTGATTATTTGTTAAAAGAAGGGATTATTTCTCACAGTGAGTCTCCTTACAGTTCCTGTGTGGTTTTGTTGCGGAAACCATCAGGAGAACATAGACTGTGCATAGATTACAGGAAACTGAATGCTGTCACAGAAGGTCAGGTGGATCCATTACCTGATACTACTCAACTTTTTGCCAGGCTGAACAAGGCAAAATTTTTTCTAAGGTGGATCTTAGCAAAGGCTATTACCAAATTCCAGTAAAGCCTGAGGTTCGACCTTATTTAGCCTTTAGCACCTCGGAAGGTCATTATGAGTTCAACATGTTACCATTTGGTTTGAAAAATGCCCCGAGTGTGTTTTCTAGGATGATGCGAAAATTGCTGGATCCCCTGAAAAATCCATGTATTTCGAATTTTATGGATGATATCCTCATTGCTACGGAAACATTTGAGGAACACGTTACCTCTTTGAATATGCTGTTTGATAGACTCAGAGAGGCTAACTTAACCGCTAGGCCAACAAAATGCTGTATTGGTTGTAAAGAGTTGGAATTCTTGGGACATACAGTACATCAGGGTAGCATGACCCCTGATCCCAAGAATCTGGAAAAATTAAAAAGAGCACCTAGACCACAAACAAAAAAAGATGTGCGATCTTTCGTGTCTCTGTGTGGTTTTTACCAAAAGTATATCAAACATTTTAACTCTATATGTGCTCCTTTGACGGATTTAACTCGCAAAGGTCAACCTGATACTATAATTTGGTCAGCACAGTGTGAATTGGCTTACCAGGAGTTAAAAGAGAAGCTTACAAGCAGGACAGTGTTGCAATTGCCTGACTTGACTAAAGAATTTATTGTGAGAAGTGACGCAAGCAATGTGGGCCTGGGCGCTACATTATTGCAAAGGTCCTCCTCACAAGATGGGGAATTGAACCCAATCGCTTATGCTAGCCGCAAGTTGAACAAGGCGGAAAAAAATTACTCAACCAGTGAAAAAGAATGTCTCGCTTTAATATGGTCTATAAAGAAATTCCAGATTTATTTATATGGCAGTACATTTGTGGTCCAGACGGACCATTCCTCCCTCGTGTTCTTGTCACAGGCCAAGCATGAAAATTCCATATTATTGAGATGGTCTCTCTTGTTGCAACCATGCTCATTTCTGATAGAATACATTCCCGGCCCTTTGAACGTTGGCGCAGACTTTTTGAGCAGACATCCGTATGATGAAGATCAGAAAAACGAGTAAGACTTCATGGAGCTAAGTTATCTCGCATATTATAACCTGCAAATGAATGCATGTTTTAGGATGGGAGGTGTGTAGCAAAATCTGCGAGAATAAACGCTCAATTCAGTAAGATTTAGGCATAAAACGATAATAAATACATTAGCCCGCATGTGTCTGACGGTTGGCATCTTCGACGCCAGCAGCGCTGCTTTTTGCACAGTGCTAAGCCTATAGACCGATTTCACGGTAATAGTCTGACACGCTTTTGGTTTCGTTTTCGAGAAACACTACTAATATTTAACTTTTGCCCAATCTGCTGCATACACTTTGTAGTCTAGCCTTATAATTAACTATTGGCGGAAGCGTGCCGCAATATAACTATCTGAAGTAACGCTTTCTGTCAACTGTAACGCAAAAATTTAGTAGTAATCCTTACATTGTTTGGTAGTATTACACGATACTATACTAATTAGTAACGCAAATTCTTAACCCGCCCCGTCTACACCCCGCTTCGCTGACACAGTCTGCAACGCATATACACACACTGCGGAAAAAGCCAGCCAAGGCAAAAACCACGCAGACACTTTTAATTTCCTCCTAGTGGTAGCATTTCTGACGTAACTAAAACAAGTTAGTTATTTGAAAAATACATGCTCGCAAGACGAAGCAGAGGAAAGATGGCGGATTTGTGTAAAATTTTATTTGACGATTGACGATGACATAAATTGGAAATTTTAAACCATTATGTAGTTCCCCATAAAAATTATATGGTAGTATGACGTAGAGTTGGCTGAGTAAGAATGTACTTTAAATAATATGATAGTCCCAGAATTAGAGAAGTTATTGAAGAAATACTAATATCTAAGGACACTCGACCAGACAGACTGGCGTTCCTGCTTATGTTTTTTTTTTTTGGTAACGTTAGGGGGGACGCGAGCTTGGAAAAGAGGCAGGGAGGTACATTCAAATTCGCTTGGGTAAACAGAGTATAAATGGGAAAGGGGAGCGGTAGGAAAAATGTAATCCTAAACGAAACATCTTTTTGTATTGGGCATGACAAAAGCAGACTGGCCAATCGACCACCAGACGCAGAAATTGTTCGAAATTATTTTGGTTTTTCATTAAAACTGCATTTGAATTCAAGTAGTCGAACGTTTCGATTGGCCCATGCTAGTAAATATTAGCAAAAGGCTTTGACTATTCATTGCCAGTTGAACTAAAAATTGTATTCAGATACGCTGAAAAACAGCTGTGTTAATTCTAAACTTAAATAAAGAATAAATTCACAGTCTGTGCAGTTCGGAGGAAGCTGAGGCCATTTCTTCACAAAGTCAGCGTCATTTGTTTATATATTTCTTGATTGTGGTAAGGATATTTTATGAAATTTAATATGTTTGGTCCAACTACAAAGTTAGATACTGCTATTGGGAAAAAAGTGAAGGACATGTCGGAAGCAGACATTGTTGAGTCCTCACATTAAACGGTATCTAACTGATGTATGTTGTTATGATTATGTTGTCATATTATTGTATTAAAATAGATTAGTAAGCCTCTGTGTTCAATGAACACTGTTTAACATGCCTGAAGCAAATATATTTAAAAAGAAAAGAATAGAATATCATATCAAAGGAAATGTGGTTACTCCACATTATTGTATGGAGGAAAAGTATGTGAACGTACAGTGGCGTATCTACTATAAGGACCTGAGGTGTGGTCACAACAAGGTGGGAGTCCTGTACAATTCGGGGCGAGTGCACTTGTAAGGCACGCGAGGCTGACCCCATACCCACGTAGGAAATTAAGTGTTAGAATAAGTGATCAGAGATAAAAGGCCAGGGTGTCCTTTTGTTGCAGAGGGTCTATGTTCCTGTTGCCGGCTGGTGACAGGAAACATACTGAGGACTAATAAACGCCAACCAGTCTCCAACCAGACTTATATGCTGTCGAAGATAACAGTAGGAGCTTTGGCGAGTGGTGAAATTGAAACTTTCTGCAACTACACATTGAAATATCTTACAACAAGGACTCCCAGGTGATGAGTTAGACATCTGGGGCATCTCTGACAGTTTCTTGTGTTTCAAAATAATACACAGGACATTTATGGGGGTAGGATGAACTACAGCCCTCATGTACAGTGACTCTCCCTTTAGATAAATAAAGTGAACTCTTTTAATATTTCCTACAGGAAAGATATACATAAATACATAATAACTTTTTAGTTATTGGGCAAATTGTCCCAAAATTTTAATTGTTCTTTTCTGTAAACTATCTTGTCCTTATTTTCAAAGACCTGTCCACAAGCTATGAATGGACAGGCAAAATAAATTGTAAAGATTTGTTCAAAGAAAAACTTAACTGCTAGTTTTATTATCTTCTTTATAGAAACTTAAAGTGTTTGACTGTTGTGTACCCTCAATTCATTTCTCCCCTTGACACTAGGTACACCATACACCATACACTAGAGCCAGCATAGTGACCGTGTGAGACCTAGGGAGGTAGCTGTAGGTTCTCTGCACATAATTCATCATCATCATCATTTATAGAGTCAGAGACCTACTTGTGCTTGACCTCACACGGTTAAAGCAGACACCTTTTCATTCTTTTAGGATACCATCATAGCCTCCCCAGCAAAATCAACTTTGCTACATAAATTGGTAGGCTTGTCCGGGCATCTGAATTTCTCTTAGTACTACATACATTGGGGTCTGGGGTTTAGCTTTAACAACAGTCTAATTTTCCCAGGGAATCCCCATATAGTATTACCCAAGATTTGGGAAGTGAAGAAAGTGTCAGAGCCCAGATTTAATTAAATAAATTTATAATTAGTTAGAGATTTAGTTAGAACATTTTTTATATTTATTATAATGGCAGATCTGGCAAAGTTTCGCTCTGCGGCTGTACAGACTGCTAAAGAGATGGGCATGGATGGACCAGAGTTTGTTCAATATGTAACTTCAGAATGCGACAAGTATATTGAAAGGGAAGATAGGAAGTTAGCAGAAGAAAGAAAATTTACAGTTACAAATTGAGGCTGAGAAAGAAATTAAGAGGTTGCAGATTGAGGCTGACAAGGAGGCTAGGGCATTGGAGGCAGAAGAAAAACGACTGCAAAGGGAGGCAGAAGATAAAAGATTGACTGCCGAAAGGGAGGCAGAAGAAAAACGACTGCAAAGGGAGGCAGAAAAAGAAGACAAGAGATTGACTGCCGAGAGAGAAGCAGAGGAGAAAAGATTACAGAGGGAGCATGAGCGACGACTAAGGGAGTTAGAATTTCAAGGCCATGCTCCTGAAAATGGTGCCAGCCCCTTTGCCTCAGATGCCACTGCTAGTCAGGGAGCCTCAACCTCAGCTATGGGTTTTCATGTAGACCATTTTGTTGAGAAAGATGATGACATCGAAGGGTATTTAAGCAGGTTTGAACTTTTAGCCACTACTTATGGGTTAGAAAGAGAAAGATGGGGGGGGGGGGGGGGGGGGAAAGTTGTCTCAGGGACTTCGGGGAACAGCTTATGAAGTGTTTTCCAAAATGAGCAGGGATGACCAAGACAACTATGACATGTTGAAGCAAGCTCTTCTGTTAAGATACGAAAAGAACGGAGAGTTTTATAGAAAGAAATTTATGAATGCCAGGTTACTGTCGGGTGAGACCTATCACCAGTTCTCCGCCCTGTTGGAAACGTATATGGAGAAATGGGCTACTTTGGGGAAAACCCAAGATCTCAAAGAGATGATACTCATTGAACAGATGAGAGAGTCCATGGCTCCAGACATGAGAAAGTTTCTCATGGAACAGGGTGCGGAGAGGCTGGGTGAGATAATAAATGTCGCTGAGAGGTATCAGGCAGCCCAGGCAGAGGTAGCTGGCACAAAGAAGAAACAAATAGATCAGTGTAAGGCCCCTCAAACCCATAATAATTCGATAATAGAAATAAGCAGAACTTTGATAGGCCTCGAAATGAGTTTAAGAATAGACCCTCACAATTCAATGATAGAAGAAATGATGAGAGAAAACCTTTTAACCAAGGAAAGAGGTATTGTAAAAATTGTCGGATGAACAACCATAACACTGAAAATTGTAGAAGGAAAACTCCAAGTTTCGCTGCCATGAAAACTGGGAGGAAGGGAGTAAAGGTCAACTCTATTGAACAGCAGGAACCTTACCACCCCCCAGTGTGTGAAGATGTAACATGCAATGGAGTCACCATAAGGTGTTTGTATGATACGGGATTAGATTATGATTCCGTTGTGAGTTCTCACCTGGTGTAGGCAGATCAATACACCACAGAAACAGTGGAGATCCAAGCGGCAACCAAGGACGTAGCGACCATGACACTTCCCACCGCCAGGATAAATGTGAAGACGCGATATGTGGAAGGAGTAATCAAGGCAGCAGTGTTAAATGATCCAATCTACCCTCTGATATTGGGGTGTAGATATGTCTTCTTGGGGAATCCCAAGAGACCTGTGATCATGGCAACAGTCCAGACAAGATCACAATCCAAAAAGGAAGAAGATGAACCCATAAATACTCATCCAGAGGAGATGAGAAAGGCACAGGCCGAAGATAAGTCACTGAAGCCGTGTTACAAGAAACTCCCAAAGAGCCATACTCCTCCTAATAAAGGAGAATTCTATATGAAGAATAAATTGCTATACAGGAAGGCCGGCACTGGTTCAGCTGGTCACGGACAGCTGGTCCTTCCTAGTTCATATAGGGAGAAAGTAATGGAGTTAGGTCATACTATCCCCTTCAGTGGTCACATGGGGATTAGCGCAACAGGACAGCGTATAGCTTGTCATTATTTCTGGCCAGGGATAACGGAAGACATTAAGAGATATGTGAAATCCTGTCCCGAATGCCAGAGAGTAGCTCCAAAACATTGGACTGCTCCAGCAACTCTTGGGGAAATGCCCATAGTGGGAAGCCCTTTTGAGAGAGTTGCTGTGGATATTGTGGGACCTCTCACTCGGACCAAGAGGAGGAACAGTTACATCCTTACCATGGTAGACACTTGTTCTATGTGGGGAGAGGCGGTAGCCCTGTCATCAATCGATTCAAAACATGTGGCAGAGGCATTATTTACGATATTCACAAGGTTAGGATTCCCGCATCAAATCCTGACTGATAATGGCTCTCAGTTCAAGGGGAAGCTAACTGAAGAGGTTTTCAAGTTGTTTCAAGCCAAGCACTTTCATTGTAGTCCGTATCACCCCCAAGGGAACGGCCAGGTAGAGAGGTTCAATGGGACTCTCATTTCTATCCTGAGAAAGCTGGCACATGAGAAACCTGATACGTGGAACCATTACTTGCCCGCCGCATTGTTTGCCTACAGGGAAGTACCACATAATTCAACTGGAATGGCACCCGCAACACTCCTATTTGGGAGGCCTATAAAAGGTCCGTTGGAAGCTTTGCTAAGGACCTGGACAGATGAGAAGGCAGAGGAGACTGTTACCTCATCATACCAATATGTGAACGAACGGACCACTCGTTTAAAAACTAGTTGGAAACTGGCAAATGAAAATTTGAGACAAGCCAGGAAAAAGCATGCTGCTTATTATAATAAAAAAGCGAAGGATAGAGAACTTGCTGTAGGGGAGAAGGTACTTCTTCTATTGCCAGGCAGCAACAATAAACTTCAGATCGGATGGCAAGGGCCATATACAGTTTTGGAAAAAGTATCCAGAACAAATTATAAGATAGACAAAAAGGGAAAGGAGAAAGTCTATCATGTGAACCTTTTGAAGAAATATCTGTACAGACAAATCCAGGAGGGAACACATTTAATGGCCTTGTCTATCGCAACCGAGATGAAAAATGAACCTCTCTCCTCGGTTGAATATCCACTGAAAACCAGTGAAACGTTTGCACAGGTGAAAATCAGTAATCACCTGACAAAGGGACAGAAGGAGAAGGTTCAACAGGTCCTTGAGAAACATACAGATGTGTTAACGGATAAACCGGGGGCACACAAATTTGTTGTCATATGATATGAAACTACTAGACCCAGCACCCATCTGTATGAGGCCTTATTCTATTCCGTTCGCTAAGGAAAAAGCTTTGAAAGAGGAGATTGATTATTTGTTAAAAGAAGGGATTATTTCTCACAGTGAGTCTCCTTACAGTTCCTGTGTGGTTTTGTTGCGGAAACCATCAGGAGAACATAGACTGTGCATAGATTACAGGAAACTGAATGCTGTCACAGAAGGTCAGGTGGATCCATTACCTGATACTACTCAACTTTTTGCCAGGCTGAACAAGGCAAAATATTTTTTCTAAGGTGGATCTTAGCAAAGGCTATTACCAGATTCCAGTAAAGCCTGAGGTTCGACCTTATTTAGCTTTTAGCACCTCGGAAGGTCATTATGAGTTCAACATGTTACCATTTGGTTTGAAAAATGCCCCGAGTGTGTTTTCTAGGATGATGCGAAAATTGCTGGATCCCCTGAAAAATCCATGTATTTCGAATTTTATGGATGATATCCTCATTGCTACGGAAACATTTGAGGAACACGTTACCTCTTTGAATATGCTGTTTGATAGACTCAGAGAGGCTAACTTAACCGCTAGGCCAACAAAATGCTGTATTGGGTGTAAAGAGTTGGAATTCTTGGGACATACAGTACATCAGGGTAGCATGACCCCTGATCCCAAGAATCTGGAAAAATTAAAAAGAGCACCTAGACCACAAACAAAAAAAGATGTGCGATCTTTCGTGTCTCTGTGTGGTTTTTACCAAAAGTATATCAAACATTTTAACTCTATATGTGCTCCTTTGACGGATTTAACTCGCAAAGGTCAACCTGATACTATAATTTGGTCAGCACAGTGTGAATTGGCTTACCAGGAGTTAAAAGAGAAGCTTACAAGCAGGCCAGTGTTGCAATTGCCTGACTTGACTAAAGAATTTATTGTGAGAAGTGACGCAAGCAATGTGGGCCTGGGCGCTACATTATTGCAAAGGTCCTCCTCACAAGATGGGGAATTGAACCCAATCGCTTATGCTAGCCGCAAGTTGAACAAGGCGGAAAAAAAATTACTCAACCAGTGAAAAAGAATGTCTCGCTTTAATATGGTCTATAAAGAAATTCCAGATTTATTTATATGGCAGGACATTTGTGGTCCAAACGGACCATTCCCCCCTCGTGTTCTTGTCACAGGCCAAGCATGAAAATTCCAGATTATTGAGATGGTCTCTCTTGTTGCAACCATACTCATTTCTGATAGAATACATTCCCGGCCCTTTGAACGTTGGCGCAGACTTTTTGAGCAGACATCCGTATGATGAAGATCAGAAAAACGAGTAAGACTTCATGGAGCTAAGTTATCTCGCATATTATAACCTGCAAATGAATGCATGTTTTAGGATGGGAGGTGTGTAGCAAAATCTGCGAGAATAAACGCTCAATTCAGTAAGATTTAGGCATAAAACGATAATAAATACATTAGCCCGCATGTGTCTGACGGTTGGCATCTTCGACGCCAGCAGCGCTGCTTTTTGCACAGTGCTAAGCCTATGGACCGATTTCACGGTAATAGTCTGACACGCTTTTGGTTTCGTTTTCGAGAAACACTACTAATATTTAACTTTTGCCCAATCTGCTGCATACACTTTGTAGTCTAGCCTTATAATTAACTATTGGCGGAAGCGTGCCGCAATATAACTATCTGAAGTAACGCTTTCTGTCAACTGTAACGCAAAAATTTAGTAGTAATCCTTACATTGTTTGGTAGTATTACACGATACTATACTAATTAGTAACGCAAATTCTTAACCCGCCCCGTCTACACCCCGCTTCGCTGACACAGTCTGCAACGCATATATACACACTGCGGAAAAGCCAGCCAAGGCATAACCACGCAGACACTTTTAATTTCCTCCTAGTGGTAGCATTTCTGACGTAACTAAAACAAATTAGTTATTTGAAAAATATATGCTAGCAAGATGAAGGAGAGGAAAGATGGCGGATTTGTGCAAAATTTTATTTGACGATTGACGATGACATAAATTGGAAATTTTAAACCATTATGTAGTTCCCCATAAAAATTATATGGTAGTATTACGTAGAGTTAGCTGAGTAAGAATGTACTTTAAATAATATGATAGTCCCAGTATTTGAGAAGTTATTGAAGAAATACTAATATCTAAAGACACTCGACCAGACAGACTGGCGTTACTGCTCATGTTTTTTTGGTAACGTTAGGGGGACGCGAGCTGGGAAAAGAGGCAGGGAGGTACATTCAAATTCGCTTGGGTAAACAGAGTATAAATGGGAAAGGGGAGCGGTAGGAGAAATGTAATCCTAACGAAACATCTTTTTGTATTGGGCATGACAAAAGCAGACTGGCCAATCGACCACCAGACGCAGAAATTGTTCGAAATTATTTTGGTTTTTCATTAAAACTGCATTTGAATTCAAGTAGTCGAACGTTTCGATTGGCCCATGCTAGTAAATATTAGCAAAAGGCTTTGACTATTCATTGCCAGTTGAACTAAAAATTGTATTCAGATACGCTGAAAAACAGCTGTGTTAATTCTAAACTTAAATAAAGAATAAATTCACAGTCTGTGCAGTTCGGAGGAAGCTGAGGCCATTTCTTCACAAAGTCAGCGTCATTTGTTTATATATTTCTTGATTGTGGTAAGGATATTTTATGAAATTTAATATGTTTGGTCCAACTACAAAGTTAGATACTGCTATTGGGAAAAAAGTGAAGGACATGTCGGAAGCAGACATTGTTGAGTCCTCACATTAAACGGTATCTAACTGATGTATGTTGTTATGATTATGTTGTCATATTATTGTATTAAAATAGATTAGTAAGCCTCTGTGTTCAATGAACACTGTTTAACATGCCTGAAGCAAATATATTTAAAAAGAAAAGAATAGAATATCATATCAAAGGAAATGTGGTTACTCCACATTATTGTATGGAGGAAAAGTATGTGAACGTACAGTGGCGTATTTACTATAAGGACCTGAGGTGTGGTCACAACAAGGTGGGAGTCCTGTACAATTCGGGGCGAGTGCACTTGTAAGGCACGCGAGGCTGACCCCATACCCACGTAGGAAATTAAGTGTCAGAATAAGTGATCAGAGATAAAAGGCCAGGGTGTCCTTTTGTTGCAGAGGGTCTATGTTCCTGTTGCTGGTTGGTGACAGGAAACCTGCTGAGTACTAATAAACGCCAACTAGTCTCCAACCATACTTATATGCCGTCGAAGATAACAGTAGGAGCTTTGGCGAGTTGTGAAATTGAACTTTCTGCAACTACACATTGAAATATCTTACAACAAGGACTCCCAGGTGATGAGTTAGACATCTGGGGCATCTCTGACAGTTTCTTGTGTTTCAAAATAATACACAGGACATTTATGGGGGTAGGATGAACTACAGCCCTCATATACGGTGACTCTCCCTTTAGATAAATAAAGTGAACTCTTTTAATATTTCCTACAGGAAAGATATACATAAATACATAATAACTTTTTAGTTATTGGGCAAATTGTCCCAAAATTTTAATTGTTCTTTTCTGTAAACTATCTTGTCCTTATTTTCAAAGACCTGTCCACAAGCTATGAATGGACAGGCAAAATAAATTGTAAAGATTTGTTCAAAGAAAAACTTAACTGCTAGTTTTATTATCTTCTTTATAGAAACTTAAAGTGTTTGACTGTTGTGTACCCTCATTTCATTTCTCCCCTAGACACTAGGTACACCATACACTAGAGCCAGCATAGTGACCGAGTGAGACCTAGGGAGGTAGCTGTAGGTTCTCTGCACATAATTCATCATCATCATCATTTATAGAGTCAGAGGCCTACATGTGCCTGACCTCACACGGTTAAAGCAGACACCTTTTCATTCTTTTAGGATACCATCATAACCTCCCCAGCAAAATCAACTTTGCTACACTTGTGTTCCCTCAGTAGATAAAAGGTATTGATAATGATGCACAAGTTGAATGTATAGAAAATAGTCAGCTGACGTAAACTTGTAATATGCCTTGGTGTGTATACAAAACAGTTTTGCCTTTTTTTTGTTTCTTTGTTGTTTCCTTTCAGGCCCAAGAGCTTCTACAAGTAAACGCTAACATTTTATTGTTTCCTGTAAAACCTCATATGAAAGGACGTCTTGTGCGCGGATTTAGGAAATAACGGACGAAATTTGGTGCGCAATGGGAATCATCAAACTCCATAAAATTCTTGCCGTTTGTACGACGGTCACATCTAAGGGATGCAACTGTGGTTGAAAGTTAGACATTAATTGTATTGTTTCCCTTATAGGTACTCTCCCGAAAATAGTAACACTCAACGAAGAAAAGTCGGTGAATTGTGCAACACAAAGTGAGTGACAGTGATATATGAATAAAATGTAAGTTTTTGATTGTAGAGCCCAGTTTCATTTCGGAAACGGATTTAACTCATCATTTTGTTAAAAATTACCT